>JASAND010015318.1:0-30837 GCA_030248195.1 Trissonchulus latispiculum | reverse complement strand
CCCATAGGAATGTTACGCTATAGTTGCAGTTATGTACGTGGCGCTTCCTACCATCTACTAGGTTGTGGCTCTTGAGGAACCTCATACAATAAACTTATTTTTATAAAAAAGTTTTAAATTACTATAAACTAACTTATAACAAAGCAATTACTACTAAACGATATAAAGACAACTTACCGAAACAATGCGACACATCATTATTGAAAAGAATTTGAAATGATAACGAAACCGACTTTAAACCAATGAAAAAACAAAAATAGGTCAGTGCCCTAATTACATAGTTTAAGATACTAGGGAACTTTTAACTTTTTCTACAACAAATTTCTACATACACACACACCAATCAAGTTCAACGGTTGTATCCAGTTGAATAAACCCAGCTAATTTCGTTCAAAATTCCAGTTTCAAGTTTCGGTTGACTGAACTCAACTTGTTTTGAAGTTTGCACAGTAAATCGTTCTCAATAATTTTAGGCTTACATTGCATAATTGACATTAAACTTTAGCTAAAATTGTTCAAGGGACTATTTGTCACAGTTAGGTGTGTGATGAAATATGCCGACGCAAGAGCCCAAAATTGGTCTGATTGAACATTACTTTGGTTATCATCAATCAGCCAGAATAGAGTTATCAAATGCGTAGGCGAGTGGGTGGGTATAAATACCCCAGCATTTGAGGTAAAATATTTGAATTCAACATTTGGTTTTACGTATACTGTTCTCATGTCAGTTTGTGCATTGGGTGCGTTGTAGTGTTGTTTTGATTAGCATGTTTTAGTTTTGATTTGATTTTTGATTTTTTTATCAAAACTGGTGGAGTTTTGATTTGATTCTTGATTTTTTATCAAAACTTCTACAGCTTTAGTTTAATTTTTGATAAATCAAAATTCAAATAGTTTTGATTTTTGATTTTTAGTACAGTTTTTCAGATTCAGAGTTTTGTGAGACGTGAGACTTGTGGCCACTACCTGACATTTGTGGCCCCTGCCGCCTTACTTTCCTAATAGGACGATAAGGCAGAGTTGTAGATCGGGTTCCAAATTTTCAAACGCGGCCGGGACTTAATTTCAGACCAGTACCTTTTTTGAAAACCGGGTTTCCATGCACGAAATCGAGTTTTTGTGCATAGTCAAATCACAAATCATATAGCTGTTAAATGATTGAATTTTATTATTTTACATATTTTCTTGAAATTCATTCATTTTATTCATTCTTGGAGTTAGAGCTATCTTTTATCTGACATTTTCTCCTCTCCTTTAAATGGATACAATAGAACTAATCTTTGTTTACTAGAAATTGCTTAGGAAATTTTTGATGTAGTGCAATTTTTTCAGATTTTTTTTGCAGTCAGAATTAAAATTTGTCGAGGGACACTGGTTTCATTCCAAGACTCTATCAAATCGCTGTGGTTCTTTTAGGCCACACTGAGACTTTGTTGCTCATTAGTTTTTGTTGAAAATATTGTAAATTCCAACCACAATGAATTCATTTTAAATATGAAGCAATACATTAAGCATTGTAAAAACAATTGCTGAAGTTAAAATCAGCTTCTACTTTTGGATTCTCGTATCAGTTCTAAATAGTCCCTTCGAAATGCCTCCATTTTAAAATATCAACTGTGGAAGGTGTAACAGAGGTCACAAAAACCCTTTTCCGACTACAAACACGGATTCCTCGAGGTTTCATACACTTTGAGAAATACGTTCAATATGTTTTCGATTTTCAGTCTTCCGTCCCCCAACCATACATCGATTCGCAAGCTCGGACTAATTGTCCGGGCTATTTGTTTCGACAGTAGGTTTTGAATATTTGTCCGGACTATTAGTCTCAGACTTATCATATCCATCATTTGTCCGGACAACTTAAATTTGTCTTGACACATTTAGTCCAGACATGTCTTGTACAAAAAGTTTAGTCTCTGACAAAAGTTGTCTCTGAACAATTTTGTCTCGGACATGTCTCGGACTAAAAAATATTAGTCTGAGACATGTCCGAGACTAATTGGATTTGTTGAAACTATTCTTTCAGAATTTTGTCCGGACAAAAATTAGGACTAGCAAAAAGCTTAGTCTTGGACATGTCCGAAACTAATCCTTGTTAGTCCGGACTCGCTCTACATTCCACGGCGAGTTAAACGTGACGGGCCCATAAAGATGCAGTACACTCTTAGAAATGTTCCAGTAGAAACTACAGGAATCAGTTTTGTAGATGATAAATACAAAAGCTTTTGTAGAAAATACAGGTTAACTCTTGTAATTTCTGCAGGCCATCCTTGGTAATATTTACCGGATATACTTTGGTAGAATGGATTGCAAGTTACACTAGTATTCAATACAAATGAAACCTGTAGTTTTCACTGGTTTACAGGTTTACCTACAGGAAAGTACTCGATACGCTGATAACGCAAACTGAGTATATAAGGCGAGAGTGGTCATAATTTTTGAAGACTGAAATTTTTTGAATGTTTTCAAATTTTCAGTCTTTCAACACCCCGTGGGTGATTTTTTTGTAACGGCCGCTCCCTGCCGAAAATATTTTGGGAGTGGCCGCCCCACCGCACTTGTCCCCCCCTTTTCCATTAACAGGTCGCTCCAGTAAAATTTACAGGTTTTTCTTGTAAAAACTACAGGTTTGGTATCTGATTTAGGATTGTCACAAAAGTCGAACAAAACTACAGGTTTCTTTGGTATTTTCTACAGGAAACTCCTGTAATAAAAACTACAGGACTCTGTTGCATAAAAGTTTTATCAGTCTAACAGTCTAAACAGTTGTGGGATATTACCCATTAGGGCACTAGTAGCTGGCTGCGCAGCAGCGCAGCGCTAAAAAGTACACGTCAGTTTTTGATTTGGGCCATGCCATTGCGGACGCATGGCCAGAAAGGCTTGAACGGGAAGATATCTTGAAGTGACGGTGAAGTGACTGTACCCGAAACTGATGAGGTGGTTCAACCCGTGGGGGAGGGCCCTGACCCTCCCTCTCTGCTCTCTCTGAATGGGGATTCCCCTTCACCGGCTGTGACGTCTTTGGAACAGACTGCGGGACTCGCTGTGTCTCGGTCTCAGGGTGCGGTAGTTGGCACGGCCTCTGGGACTGGGCCCAGTGGGGGCGCGTCTGGATGTAAGGATGATCCACCATCCAGACCTGTCCCGGGGGGCGCGGCGGCTCCGGAAACGCCCCTAAATTCCTTGGTGGTTGTGCCTAATTCTATTTCTGATGTGCAATCTGAAGCCGTCTTAGCTGCTGGGGACAACACACCGGCAGTTATGATTAACATCAAGGGCCAATATTTGATGGCCATTGTAGATTCGGGTGCCTCCATTTTAATTATCAGTCAGGGGGGCTTAGATCGGCTTTTGAGAGCGGGAGCAGATATCGTGGTTCAATTCCCAGACGCTATTAGAGCTAGTACTTCGGGGGATACTCCGCTACGTATTGAAGGAAACGTTTACATCCCTTTCGAAGTGGGTGGAATCCAATTCGGGTGGCATTTTCATCTTGCCCCGCAATTTTACCGTGATATTTTACTTGGAACTGATTTTGTGAAACCTTATAGTTGGGATATTATTTTTTCTGAAAATCGTGTTAGTATGAACGGGTTGAAGCTTAAAATGCTCACCCCTGAGGAAATTCTGGCCGAATGGGACTTGGGTGACGCAATGGCTTTCGCCGTAGTTCTGGCCATTGATGTGCAAATTCCACCGTCCACGGAGAAATGGGCAAAGGCCCGTATCTCCTCCACCCTCGCTGATCCTCTATATTGTTTTGAACCATTTGACTCTTTCATAGATGATAATAAAGTTTTACCTTATGCGGGAGTAGTAAAAGTACAAGATCATTTTTTCGAATTTTTATTAGTTAATCCCACAAATTCTCCCATTTCAATTTCACGGTCTAGCGTAGTGGCGTCTGTGCTCCCCACTTTATATTACGCCTCTGAGGGCTCAAACTTTTCAAAACCTTTGGTGGTCTCTCAAGCTCACGTTTCTCAGGATCCTTATATCAATGATATGGTTTTTGCAGTTGACGATAATTTGGGTATCCTTCCCCCTCATGTCGCTTCAGCTCTTACGTATAAGTAGGCAACCGGTTCAGCTTTTGAAGATGACAGTGTTTTTTCCCTTGCCTTCTGGCCAACAGCGGATACGCCTCAAAAAGAGGGGGTAGCCCTGGGTCTACCCCAAAAAGAGGGGGTAGGTGCGAACCTACCCCAAAAAGAGGGGTAAGGACAGCAAAAAGTCCTATAGCCGAAATTCTTTCTGTAGACGCTTGTGAGGACCAAGATGAACTTCCAGAGGTGAAATCTGCACAAAAAGAGATAACAGCTCCACCAGAGCCCCCTGACCCTCCCTTCGTGAGTGACTCGAACTAGGGAGATGGTGGGGAGAAAGTTTTGAAATCGTGTCTTTTACAGGGGAAGGACCTTTCCTCTATTGAAGAAGGGCATAGTTTGGGTTTACCTCTCATTTCTGTTGCCATTTCAGATGAAGCTAAAGCTCGGGTGGAGGACCAGCCGGTTTTTCGGCTACGGGAGGAGTCAGAAACTCTTTTGGCTCCTCCCCTTTCTAAATTTGGTCTCGTGTGGGGGGAAGGTTGGCCTCAGGAGGTGAGGGGGGTTGACCCCCCCTCCTGGAGTCGCCTTCGTTGGCAGCTCAGCTTGAGCCTGGGTTCGACCGGGCCAGTTCAGCTGCTGAACCTCCGTCACGGGACCATCCCGAACTTATTTGCTCAAGTTTAAGTCATCCCGTACTTTTCTCATCCCGATCTTGTGACTTCTGTACAAACTTTTTCTACATCTGATACAAGTCTGCCTCAAACTTTGGACAACAACAGGCATTATTACTATCTATCCACGTCAGTACATCCGAGCGAACACGGGTATGTACGTATTCCGTGGCCTGACCTTTTTCGGAGCACTATTTCGGACTATACGTGTGTACGTACACAGGTCCAGAAAAAACGCAAGGACAAATATGATTCTAAGGGTAAACCTATTGAGTACAAAGAAGGCATGATGGTTTGGAAAGATGTTTCTCGAGCAAATATTCCGAAGAGGGCAAGCCGCAAATACCTTTCGGCTTTTGACGGGCCTTTCCGGGTCCTTAAAGTTGTTTCTCCTACCAACTGTCAAATTCAATCTATTCTCAAGTTAGACACCCCTCCTGAAACTGTTCATGTGAATAGATTCAAACCGTTTCTGATGGAATTGACACCCGGCCAGTAACCTCCATTTTATTTTTCCCTTAACTGTAGTATGTATGTATCTCACACTACTGATATCGTTTTTTTGTAATTTGTTAATTTTTACAATTTTAGGGTTTTTGCGCATATAACGGTTTTAGGCATATCTATGTTTTCTTCATGTTTGGGTTTATATCTGAATTGTGGTGGTGGGCATTGCCCCTTTTAGGCTTATTTTCAGGATTTTTCGGTCAGTTCTTCATACTTTAGGCTTTACTTTCTGATTTTGGTCTGTTTATGTGTTTTTCCTTTCTCTGAATCTCTTTTCCTTGATTAGATCTTCTCTTTCGATAAAATTGTGCGGCCACCTTAAGAATTCTTTTCTTGAATAATTATGTGTAACCGTAAAAATTTGGATAATGCTTCCTTAGCAGATAAATTAGAGTTTGTCTCTCAGCATTTTCGTATTGTTGCTACTCGTGGGGGTTCAGCACATTCTCCTATACGAGTTCAACAGGTTTCTCCTGAACAATTGCGGCAGATGGCGTAGCATGATCATTTGGCCCAGGATTTTCGCGTTCCTGCTCCGGGGTCATGTCGGGTGGGGTTGCACTCCCCCCTCCGCCCCCTCTTCGCCTCCCCCCGATTCTCAAACTATTGAAACTTTACAGAATTTGAATTTATCTGCCTGTCAGGGTGAATTTCTTGATCCCAAAGTTTCGGAAATTCTTTCACCAAAAAAGGTTCGTTTTCTTATTCCTACCTATATGTCTCATTTTGATCCTATAATTGCCTAGCTTGTCCAGCCTGGTAGCACGGTCCCTGTTTACCTTTTTGACTGGTACGATTATTTGGCTTGGATCCGGAGCCAGCGTATTAGAGAACGTTTTTGTCTGGCTTTTCCAGAAAGAAATCCTGAGCCTTTTGAGAAACGGCCTTTGTCACCGCTAACGAAAAGGATTTTGACTAACCCCTACGGGTCGCCTCCATTTACGGGTGTTTTTGGGTATGGTATCCTTTGCCTATTACACTTCATTATGATCCATGTTCTCATCATTTTTCGCCTCCTACTCGTCATTCCCCAAATTCTTTTCATAATCCTACATTTTTGCCTTGCTTTACAGAATATAATTCTTTATTTCAGGTGGCCACAGGTTTTGATTTCAACTAAATCCTTTTGGTTTTGGTACGTTTTTCTCCTATATTCGATGTTTCTTACTTTTCTGAGTTTTGGAACGAAAATCTTTTTCTTTTAAGGAATTTTTTCTGCTGTTTTTTCATGTATCTAAAGTTTTCTTTGACTATTATTCCATTACCTTTGTATTTTGCTTTTCTTATATATACGAGGGTTATTTCACTACAGCACACAACAGCGCTCATGGCACTCATTCATATACGTACTCAAATTTGGAGGTTTTTCCGTCTTTTCACTGTTCGTGCTCCATGTGTGCACTTACTGTTTAGGATTTCTTTGGGTTCTTCTAGTTGGTGCCTTTGGGGTTGGCTTTCCTGTTTCTGCTTTAGGGGAACGAAATTCATTGGGTTGCCTCTCTTCCAGGTTGTGTTTTTCTTAGTCATATGATTTTATTTTAGATTCTCTTTAGTCTTGTTTCATGTAAAACTTGCGGCAAAAATTTATCTTGTGTACGTATTCAAAAGTTCGGATGTTTTTTTGAAGCTAAATCGAATTCTAATCTTCTGTTCTTTGAAATTTTGAAAAACCGAATGTCTCCTAAAGCTTCTAAAAGCAACTCTGACGCTGTAAAGCATTATGTGCCTTCGGCACGTACGCAGTTAGAAACGGTGGAGGGGCGACTGGCGCGGCTTGAACCCTCAAGGGAGGGCGTCAGCTTCTCAGTCTTCGGCAGAAGAAAAACCAGAACCTATGGAGTTTCCGGAAGACTTAGGGGGCGATGCCATTTTGTTTATTTCGCGCGAATCTCGTTTAAATAATTTTTCAGATAAGCCCCCAGAATTTTTTACTTTTCGGGACCAAATTGATCAGTCGCAGTACACGGCCTATATTCGTCATGTTTCGCAGAAAACGGGTTTTTCTCACCCTTTAGCCAGGGCTACTACAGTAGTTACGTCAATTGAACAACTGATCCGGTCCGTTCCTACCCGGGTTAAAGCTGCGCAAAAGGCGGGTTTTTGGCTTGGGATTTGGAAGGGGTGTCGGCCAGAGGTTTCTTGGGGATTCCTGCCACCGCACCCTGTCCTTGATTCAAATTGCTATTCCTTACCCGGAAAAGATGCATTAGTTTCGTTCGCAAATTGATCAGGTTAATCCTACGAATCCGAAACAGGAACCTATTTCATTGGGGATCTATTTGATCCCAGTTTATGTTCTATTTTTTCAGTACCTGTCTTGGGACTACTTTCAGTATTTATTGGCCCCGCTTTTCTATAACACGTCCTATCCTCCTTTGGGTCTGAATCCTCTGGCCGATGTCCGGCGCTTGTTTGGGGCTTTGGGCATGGATGCCCGCCATTCCGCCACAGATCTTGCGTATCTGGGGCGTCAGGTCGTTGCGCGTCTTTCAGACCACCCTATGCAGCAGCGTCGATTCTAGGGGCCCTTATCCATGGCGTAATAAGAATAAACAGCAGATTCCTCCGCCGGTGAGTACGCGCGTGGATATCCCTTTGTCTTGGTATCAGGAGGAAATTTTACAGTATCCAACGAAGTTGTGCAAGGCAGCTCCTTACCGGGGTCTGCAGCCTTCTCCATCACTAGCTGATTTGCGCTATGGGGCGCGGCGATTTTTCTGGTTCAGCTGCATCCAGGTCGATTACTCGACAGCACCAGGCTTTGTTATCTCAACAGGAGGATTCTCCAACAAGTCTTGTGGATACAACGCCCTCTACGGCAGATCAAGCGTTTCTTTTGGAAGATTCCGACCAGCAGGCGTCTCCATCAACTGTGGTGGTAACTTTGGAGAAGCCCTCGGAACTTTTAGGATCTGTGAGTTCTCCAGTTTTGCCTGCTCCGACAAGTTCGGGCTCTGTCCCGATAAGTTCGGGCTCTCCCCCGATAAGTTGGGCTCTGTCCCGATAAGTTCGGGCTCTATCCCGATAAGTTCGGGGTCCGCTCCGATAAGTTCAGGGACCTGCCCCAACAAGTTTGGGCCCTCTTGCAACAAGTTCGGGATTACCAGCAGTAAGGGCTCTACAATATCCGGGCCTATCACGACCTTTGGCATTTCAGCTGCTATGGAAACGGGACAACAGGGTTTGGGTGAACACATGGTGGCTTCTAACATGCACCGTACTCCGGACACGGGCGAGCCACCACCCGTATTTGAAGATCTATGGGCATGAATACCGTTTTTCGGAGAGCGGTTACCATCATCGTAAAACCGACTACTGGTTTTGCAATGCCTGAGCCGGCTCGATATTTGGCATCACGGGGTTGCCCGTTTCAGGCTATGCAGGGGTCGAAGCATTACACCAGGGGCTGGTTTGATCGGTCAGTTCCGTTTCGCCGTTTTTGGGAACATCCCAAAGTTCATGTTCGAGCATTCGTTATGCTCGATATTATTCGAGCAAAGGCCCAGGTTTATCCATCTTATCGTAAGTGGCTAGCGTCGACGGGGGTTCGACTCATCGTCGAGGCTTCTCAGAACGAGTACTGGGGAGTTGGCGCACTCAAAGCACTGAAGCCTCAAGCACTCAAATTTTTTAGGCCATCACCCAAAAAATTTAGGCCATCCAAATTTTGTTAATTTTTAGGTTGCTCGTTATTGACGCATTGTTGAAATTACAGTTATCATGTATTAATGCGTTATATATTCAAGAATCGCAGTTTAACAACAAAAATCGCCATCGTCCCTGTTTAACACATCAGAAAAACTACGTTTTTACCTTAAAATGGCAGAAACAGAACCTTGTTAGCATAAAAATAATAGTACACTACAGTATTAATGAATTAATGAATTTTTCTCATTTTCACTAATTTTGAACCGTGGACTGCTCTAGTCACCGCACAGGTGTACAAGCAAATCCAAACGTTTTTCGAAACAGCAGTTTCGTCTTTGATATACAAGGGACCACATTATTCAACTACAGTGTACGTGAACGGAGGACATTGGGTAACTCTAGTTTTAGGCAGAGGAGGAGGTAGAGGAGGGCGATAAGCCCCTCATTCCCAACGTCTACAGATGAGACAGGATCGCATGACCTTCTGAACAGCGGAACGTCCTTGAGGAATCCAATACCGAAGGCGTAACTGCGCAAGAGTATGCCAAAAACCGGCATGCCCTAACCGACAGTGACAGTCTTCTATGACAAGCTTGGTAAGAGGATTCGTCTTCGGTAAAAGCACTGGAAACTTTTCATTGTCGTCGAGATCAGAATGTTCCAATCGTCCTCGACATCGTATTATCTGTTGATTGTGAACGTACAGGCCAAGTTGCTGGACAATTCCACTGCTTCTTTCCAGTAATTTCTTGCATTGCTGCAGGAAATCCTGTTTGCTGCGCCCATCTCTTCCAAACCAAAACGGCGTTGGATAGTTCAAGCGCAGATAGCAAACCTACTGTCTTATCTCTACAATTGTTCAGGAATCGCTGAACATATGCAGTCACTCTTTCTCAGTTTCGAAAACCGGGTTTTGTCAATTTCATAGGGTAATTTGGGATCTTCTTTCATATCCTGCTGCAACACCATAGTATCAGTGTCAGTTTCTTCAAAGGCGCTACCAGGAAGTGACGTTTTGGGCCAATTCGCATCAGGCAGCTTCAACCACATTGGGCCCTCCCACCAAAGCAATGAAGTCGTCAGCTCCTCAAAAGTAGTACCTCGGTTTGGTATGTCAGCAGGATTCTCTGAGGAAGGAGCATATCTGAATTCTAAATCGGTGTGGGATCTGATTTCGCCCAAGCGATTTTAACAACGAAAACAGAGAACAATCTTTTACTCGTTATCCAAGACAAAACACATTTCGAATCTGACCAAATCAACAACCGGTCAACATTCCTTTTGAGTTCGTTCTTTACGAAGATGATGGCACGTACTCCAATGAGAACTGCCATTAACTCTAATCGCGGCATTGACACCTGCTTGAGAAGTGCCAAGCTGATTTTTGAAAAAAACAAGGTGAACTCTTGCACATTCACCTTCAGTGTATCAGAGGTACACACACGTTGCGTATGCCTTTGCAGACGCATCACAAAACCCATGCAACTGGACGGTTGCTTTTAGATCAGGAGGACCGATGTATCTACGAATATCAAGAACTGATAATTTTCGAACATCGGTTTCATCCCATTCCAACTGCAATTCAGGAGGCAGGTCTGTATTCCAGTCCAAGTGCCACAGCTCCTGGATGAAACCTTTTTCTCTAGCTGTTAGAGGAGACATCAGGCCAAGAGGATCAAACACCTCGCTCAGTCGTTGTAGCACCATTCGTTTTGTGAAGGGTTTCCAATCAGAACCACTGGTAGTGCTACGAGCATATGGAATCCGGATACTATAAGTTGCAGTATTCCAAGGGATGCCTAGTACTTTCACGTTCTCTCCTATGGCACGACCTACCAAGGGAATGCGTTCTAGCAATCGCTTAGAGTTAAGTTGTCCACTCAGGAAGATTCATGGACAATTCTTGGAATAAACTCTTCGCTTTAGATAGAAATCAATAGCCTCATCTTTAGTATAGGATCCATGAATCACATTATCGTAATAAATGTTGTCCAAGATTGATCGTGCTACCTCCGAATTTATGGATTTAGGTGGTGAGCAACAGTAGCAGCGAGAAGAAAAGGACTAGAAATGACACCAAATGGCACCCTGCAAAATCTGAAGACTTCAAGATTGCTGAGCACTGGTGACGCAGATTTGTTTCTGACCCATACAAATCTGGTTACATCTCTTTCAGCTGTTTGCAGACCGACGTGTACAAATGCCTTTTCAATGTCACAAAGGATAACAATGGGACTCATCCGAAACCGTATTAGCAAACCAGACAGGTCCGCAAGAATGACAGGACCTCGGTACATACAGTCGTTCAGACTGACATGTCCTTTCGTCTTGGCAGAAGTATCATAGACTATCCGGAGCTTAGTAGTCGCTTTTGCCATGGTAATCACACAATGGTGAGGAATATAATGAACTTTGGTACCATCTATATGATTAGGTGGCACCTTTTCGACGATACCCAAGCTGATTTGCTGCTGGATTACATCATCGTACTTCTGCAGTAGTTCAGGATCTTCCGACAATTTCCTATGGATGGTCTTCAGCCTTCCCAAAGCTAATCCATAGTTGGTCGGCAGCTCCGGGTGGTCTTATTTCCAAGGTCACTTCACATGATACCTACCGTCCAAAAACTGGACTGAATCATTGAAGGCCTGGATAGCTATGTCATCGTCTGTGTCGGTAGCTGAGTCCTTAATCCCAATGCTTTCAAAGCTCCAAAATCTTTCCAACAGATCATGGTTGGGTCAGGAACAGCATTTGTCAGAAGACTGAAGTTGGTCTCAAGGCATTCATCGTCTTCTAGTCTGCCTGATAAAATCCATCCAAAAACATATCTAATAGCAAAGAGGCCTTCGACTATCTGTATGTGATCTTGCGTTACTACATCCATGTACAGTAGTCATTTCCAATCCAAAGATTAACAACTGTCGTTTCATTAGTGCCAGGAACTGAATCAGCCATGAAGTCTTTCAAAACAGGAGACTTTTTCGTGTCCACTGACACTCTTTGAATTGGAGCAGGCACAAAGTTCGCCGATATTTCTTTGCAGGTACCATCAGTTAATCGCAGATTCAACTTGACCAATTGAGCATCAATGGATCTGCACTTCTTAGTTCCGAACGTACAAACATTCAGAGACTGGCTTCCGATCGAATCCAATCCCAATTTCTTCTGAACTGTTGTAAAAACGTAGGAAAGTTGGCTGCCGGTGTCCAGAAACAGTCTGGCTTTCATTTTCCTGTTTGCATCCTGCAACTCTACAGTAGCAGTTTCCATCACAACTTTCAAACCAACAGACAACATGGCAGGCTGGGACTCAGCTGGTTTCGCTTTCGCTTCAGTCTCCATCACGGCAGCTTCCTTCTTTTTTCCAAACTTCTTTGGACACAGACTTCTGTGATGCATGTCTCCACAGAGAAAACATCTTCTACGGTTCTGAGCTGACATGGCCTGAGCGAGACAGCTAAAACAGCGATCTTTCGCTTGCCGACGTTTGGACATCATATCTGGATACCTCTTGCATTCGTCAGAAAAGTGGTCTCCGTTACAGTAGATGCATTTTCTTTTAGCGCCTGTCTGGGTTGCTAAAGCTTTAGACGTTGGACGAAATCGGGCAGGCGAATTTCTCCTGTCGCTGCTGAAGTCAGAACATCGTTTGCTTTCTCCGAGTTCTCGAGCTACGATTTCTTCCTTTAGCAGCTTTCTAAGTTGGGCAAGCTCCCATTTCTGGCATCCGTGTTTCCGATTCAAATCAATTCTGATATCTTCAGGCAACTTAGTAGGATCAGTGGAACAAACACTATCCCAAAGTTGTCTTCTTTGATGCCCAATGCTTTAAGTCCACGGATGTGGCGCTCACAGTCATCGACGTTGCCTTCGAAGCCATTGGCAGTCGAAACAATTCATCGAAGTGAGAAAAGATGACCACTTGCTCGTCACCAAATCTCTCCTTAACTGTATCAATGGCTGTTGTATAATTGGCATTGGTCACGGCTATTCCCCGTATCGCGCGTTCAGCTTCTCCAGTCAGGGGGCTCTTCAAGTAGTTGAACTTATCAACTGGACTCAAATTTCCTTTCGCATGGATGGCCGATTCAAAGCTGTCCCAGAATTCTTACCATCTCAACAATGGCTGACCATCATACTTTTCAATCGTCAACTTTGGAAGCTTTGTTGTCTTCCTCTTTTGGAAACCAGCATGTGCCGTCGCACCATTCTGACTGCCATCGGGTGTTCCAGTAGAGGGCGCTAACTTCTTACTGCGGTTCTCCGGACTGATCACGACCTCGGCTACCCTTGTGTCGGGTATGAAACCCTGGTGCTAGATTCACGAAATGACAGACCGTTTGATTGCAGTTGTTGTCAAAGGTGTGTGATGTCCAACTATCAAATAAAGATTAGTTGTGTTGTATTACAAATTAGGCTCGCATTGGGTTCGCTAGACAAGCTAAAAAGGTCCTATACAAAAGCAGATGTTTATTCCAATAATCATAAAAAGAATGGCAGTCAACTCAAAATATGTATCACTCACGAAATAAAGGCCACTCTAACTCGTGACTTTAAAATGGCAGAAATGAATTCGTCACTTGACCGACCTACCCACTCTACGGAATAACCCCAACTGAACTTGTTGCACCATTTTGATCTAGTTCAACGATATGAGTCATACTAAGCCAAGAAATTAGGCATCGATATTTTTACCTTGATCATACACGGAACTACCGTATACATAGGCTTTGCATGTCAATATTTCCTATATTCTACAAAGTACCCCCTCTTGCCGCCCCCCGCCCCGGCGCGGCGTGTCCAACGAATTAGTAGAAGAGATTTGGAAAAGTAAGAAAGATAAAATTTTCGATTGCAATCTAAGTTAGAGTTAAGAGATGGGTTGAAAACAATGGGCTGAAAAAGAAGGACAACAGCTAAAAACGTCGGCACACACCGCTTATCCGGGCAGACTGTCGTACAACTAGGCACACTACCAACTTTCGACGTCATTTTAAACAAAAATAATCGGCTGCCCCCGATCGATTCACTAGGGAAGCTATCCCTACCAACAACGACAATTACACAATACAGACAATACACACAATAACCGACCACCGCACCGGAACAGGCGGCAGCTCCAGAGGGCATTACAACAACAAACCCCCACCCCATAAACAAACAATTCCCACTATTACTTTAGCTGAAAGACACACACCTATATTTATTATGGAGCAAAATCAGACTACAACAAATACAAAAATTACGTACTCCAAATCAGACCTAAGCACTACACATTCGCCACAGTGAAAAATTAATGTAGTAGTAACATTAAAAGCTGCAAAAAATTAATGCCACCACGTGTTGGCAACAACATCAGAAAAATACGAAACAAAAAAATGACACAACAAAACTAGAATGCCACTGTTCGTGAGAGTGCAGTGGAAGGGACATCCGTAGACTCGGAATCATATCACCAGGCTGTCTTCAGCCAGGCCAACCAACAGCGGTCACAGCAACCGCCCAACACAATCCAAAGTTCGACGGCCCAACCAGTCAAGCGTCGCCGCACCACGGCAGAGACCGGTTACCAGGGCACGGGCACAACCAGGCTCCAGGGAGCACCAAACGGGGGCCCAGCCAACGCAGGCCAGAACCGAAAGAGTCCAGCCAAAGAACCGAAGGACCAGGCCAACAACTGGGCCACAGCAGAACCAATGCCGGCACAACGCAGGCAAACCGCCAAAGCACCAAAGTCAAAAAAGGTAACCAGACTAACCGAAGACAGCCGGTAAGTGCCAAAACAAGGCACCTTCTCCAAGTCGAACAGGGGAGCACTCCCACGGCACGATACCACGGGGGGGCCAGGGGGGTCCAACACAACCAAAGAACAATCTAGAACACACAAAAAGAGAAGCAGCAAATATAAAGTAGCAGACGACAAAAATACAAAAACGAAGAAAAACCACAAAATAAACACTGATATACATTCCCGACTATAGCTGTCACGAATTTGAAAGCAAAAGGGACCGCTACATAGGAAAAGTGAACCGTCAGTAAAAATATTTACAAACTAGTTTGCTAGTACGTATACACCGGGAGCTCCAGGGAACAGGGTTGTTCTGACTCTCTGCTAGAAAACGGGCGAGTCGTACCACCCGGCCACTGGTGCTCCGAGACAACATTAAAAGAAATCAAAAATCTCGAGATTAAAATAAAAAAATAGACCCAGTCAAACATAAATTTTATGCCATGGAAAAGAACTAGCACTGAATGTCATACTCTGCTTTTATAAAAGCTCAATCCAACTAAAACCGCAAACCGACTAAAGAAACAATTTTATGTCCGAGACAAGAAACCAAATAATTATGCGAATTCTTTATCAAGGCGGAAACACTTTTTGTTCCTAGTACACCCTCAAGATACTTGAAGAAAATTAAAATGCAAGTAGAAAAATGCTAATATGAGAAAAATCGGTAAAGGTATCCCCGACCGGAAGGTAACCCAAACTTTTGTTCCAAAGTTTGATTCAGAAGAGGAAAACTTGTCTGGGAGGAAAATTCTTCACAAATAAACAAAGAAATTTTTCAATTAGAGAGCTTTTACCATAGAGCAAGTAAAACAAAACAACCTGGCTATTAAGGAGATCCATGATTCGGAACCAATGTTGCCAACCCACTGGACCAAATGCTTCCAGAACCACCATCTCCGAAACTTCCAGGATGAACACAGGAAATCTAAACAAGAGTGTGCAGCACGTTTAGGTGGGACATTGAAACTGTGGCAATTGACAAAAATACCAAAACTTTTATAAAAGGTAAAAGTGAAAATATAAAACTTTCGTAAAATTATTGTGCAGGAATTATTATCGCGGTTAAAAAATGTGCTTGCAATATCAAAAACATGGAGTGCTAAAACAAGTGAATACAAAGCAAAAATTGTGCAAATGCACATGTATGTGTTAAAATTCATGTCGGGTAAAAATTACCCCCTCTTTAGCAGCTTCCCCCAGAAACAAAGTGCTAGGAGGAATTAACCCGAAATGGTGCGAGTCATCTGCAGACACATATCCGGAACAAGACATTTCAGTGACCGATTTCACTGGCTGAGGGGACCCCGAGGATTTAGGAGGTACCCTCACTTCGGAAAATGCAGAAGCGGGCTCAGGGACCTCCTCACCCTCAAGGTCCCCCACAGCAAGGGAAGGTCGCTCAGGGTCAGGCGTTGTCAGTCCCGGAGCAACCCCCTCTTTAACATTCTGTCCCGGAAGGTTTTGTTCCGGAGCTTGTCGCACGGTAAAATTTTGGAAAGTCTTTACCCCTTCTTTAATCGAGGAGGTAGGGATGATGGGAACACCTGAAGGTAGTTTGTCCCCCCCCCTTGTTTGAAAGAAAAGTCCCAGGTTCCTGCGCACATGCAGGGTAGGAAGCGAGCGAAGAGGTAAGGACTAAATCGATTCCTTGGGGAGGGAGTCCTTCGTCGACCACGAAAGCAAATTCCTGCACTTCCGAATTTTTAGGAACCCCGCATAGCACCACGGCCGTGGGTTGAAAAAAACTCGCCAGCAACTGTACATAATTTTGAGTTCGGAAAATAATGCCTATCCCCCTTGCCTTGGATGGAGGAATCCGGCTATTTAGTGGGCTTGCCAGCACACCTTTGAGTTTTCGATCAAAATTTGGTATTGCTTCAACAAAACCCACATGAAACTGATTTACCATTTGGGTAACCGGAGCTGCAGACGGGAGTGGACGGGAGGGTTGGTGGACCGAAAACCGTCTATTGGGTTCCCGCGAGACAGAAGCGGGTACTACAGGCTGCTGATGTGACGTACAAACAGTGCCATCAGGAATTGTAGCATTACCACTTTGAACTTGAGGTACGGTTTGAATACTTCCCTGCGGCACCGGGACGGAAATCAGGGCTGGAGCCGGAGCAGGAGCGGCGGCAGGTACAGTCACCCCAGTCGCAGCCCCCACGGCCTGATATCCCGGAGCCGGTTGCCACCATTGTGCTATGGGTTGCTGCACATACGTATACACTGGCACAGGAGCACATGGCACCTGTGAAGCTGAGTGGGCACAACAACCCTACGTAGGTTGAAGTACTGGTGGGGAAGCGGAGGATGCGTCCACCCCCGGCACTTGTTCATGCCGACCCCCGTTATTTTTCCAAAAGGTGGGAGCCAACTGGGGGGTTTTGTCCCAGCAACGGTCCGGGTCATGACCCCTCCTGCCACAGAACTGGCATCTGGGTCTGGGGGCCCTCTCCGGTTTCGCTAAATTTTCCAATTTGTTTTCGAAATATTCCTTCAAGGATTGTAGCTCTTTAGCAAAATCAACCTGCGTAGCCGGATTGGGATATCTCGGACGAGCCCCATATGATATCCTATCCGTCCGGGGGGTCGCCGCGAATACCTGGTCAGTGGTTCACCATAGGTTTGCGCCCAGGATTCTGAGGGGATTCTTGGCTTGGACTTGACCCCGGAGGAGAATCGGGCCGGGGCCTAGCCAGAGATGGTGCAAGAACAGCTCCAGCCGCATTAGCAACGCCAGCAGGAGCGTTCACTGCCACATTCTGACCGGACCCAGTACCCGTAGGATACGTAGGGGCAAGCACCGCACTCTGAGAAGCATTCGTCAATTGTCCCGGAACAATGTGGGCCCCCCGAAATCTGTACTGGAGTTAGAGCTGTTATCGGAACCATATAATATTGGCAGTTACCGTGCTGTGGGGTACCCCAGACCATTTGCTGTGCTTGAGGGGCCGCAATCGGAGGCACCTGCGCAGAAGCCAGCTGATGGGGAGCCGGGTCACGAATTTTTCGATACGTACCCTCGGGTACTGTTCACACGGAGGTACCAACTCAAAACACCCTTCTTCGCCCCAATTTGTCCCTAAAAGTTGCCCACCAGGAGGTCGAACTGCATTTTGAGGTCCTACAACTTGCCCATCTGCCAAAGTTTGAGAAATTGAGGAGTTTTGCGCAGGTTGGGAGGAGGACAAGGTTTGTTCCGGGGCAGCTTGCACCGGCTCAAAACCTTGACCCGGGGAGGTCTGACCGTCCACTAACTGAGTCAGGTCGCCTACAGGGGTGTCTCTATCTTCCCCCAAGGGTCCCCCCACTTGCTCATTGCGATTTTGAATTTTGCCAACTGTAATTTGTTGTTGGTGGTATATATCTGACAAACGTTGGGGAGCCAACCCTCGATTTTTACACAATCTCTCTAAAAAATCCTGCATCAAATTATACAGGTCGCCCTCCCCCTTTTCAGCCGCCACCTCCAAATAAGGATCGATATCAATGACTTTTGACTAGGGGGGACTCAACATCTTGATTGTCCCCCCGACCAGATTCTGACAAGGGGGCGTCAGACCTCCCCAGCAGGGACTTCACGGTAATTTCTTATTGGTGCTGGACGGGAAAGCACCCGGGCTCACCCCCCTAGGTCCAGGAGTGACTGACAAGGGGGGGCATACCCCTCCCGGAACAACTTCCAACCTCCCCACTTTCTAGTCTCGGAGGGCCGTAACGCCCCGACAGAATATTGCCAAAATCTGACACAGACTCTGTAGGAGGCGGGGGAACATAAAATGTTGACAAATTAACCCCAGCCCGCCAATTTTCGTCCTCTTGGGGGGTGAAGGAATCACTCACAACCCGGACAGAAGCCCCCCCTAATCGAACGCTGAAAAGTTAACAAACTAGACGAAACGGAGGGTAACCCCCCATTCTGCTGCATACTTGGCATGGAATCTGAACGGGGAGGGGGCCGTGGGCGGTTCCCCCCATGTTGCGCCGTCACTCCGGGGTTGGGGTGGGCATTTGGGGGTCCCCCAAAATTTTATCCCCCCGAAGTGTCACCCACTGCACGGTACATTTCTGCCATTCTTTTGAAGTCACCAAATTTTCTTTTTCTACTTGAGGAAATTCTTGAAAAAGTGCAACCTTTTCGTGTAATTTTCGTGTTATGCTATGTGTGGTAGGTCCAGAATAATTTTTGGACATCTACCACTGTCACGGTCGCCACTTTTGTCGGGTGTGAAACCCTGGTGCTAGATTCACGAAATGACAGACCGTTTGATTGCAGTTGTTGTCAAAGGTGTGTGATGTCCAACTATCAAATAAAGATTAGTTGTGTTGTATTACAAATTGGCTCGCATTTGGGTTCGCTAGACAAGCTAAAAAGGTCCTATACAAAAGCAGATGTTTATTCCTATAATCATAAAAAGAATGGCAGTCAACTCAAATATGTATCACTCACGAAATAAAGGTCACTCTAACTCGTGACTTAAAAAATGGCAGAAATGAATTCGTCACTTGACCGACCTACCCACTCTACGGAATAACCCCAACTGAACTTGTTGCACCATTTTGATCTAGTTCAACGATATGAGTCATACTAAGCCAAGAAATTAGGCATCGATAATTTTACCTTGATCATACACGAAACTACCGTATAATTAGGCTTTGCATGTCAATATTTCCTATATTGTACACTTGCATGGATTTCAGCAGCTTCCTTAAAATCAGCATCCGCGTCATCATCGTCGTCAAGTTGTTGGATTATCTGAACATCCAACTCCTCTAGTTGCTGTGGAAATTTGACTAGGGCATCTTGTACATTCATCAATGACTCTGGATCAGCCTCAGAATTTTCCAGCAACTTTTTCTCGGCAATATTCAGGTTACGGGTCACGTGAGCACGAATTGCTCCACGTCGACGCTTCAAAATTTTTAGTTCTTTGTCCATCACACAAAAACAAATCAGAAGCTACAATTGCTGTGAACTCACACATGCTCTCAAACAGAGATCCGTGGGTTCCAAAATCAACTGGGGATGACTCAACTGGGAGGAAAGACTCAACTCATGTTTATTTCAAAAACTGAAATAAACCTCAGACCCAATTAACGTTATTCCAAAAACTGGAATATACCATGTCAAAAACAATCTGATGCACTCATTCGAGTGTGCTGCTTTACCGGATTCGACAAAGCAGCATAATAAATAAACAAATTAAAATTAAAAAACAAATGAAGTTTACTCTAACCCGTTCCCGGGTTTCGGTACCATGTGAAGAGAATTCTTCTCTTCAGGCAAAAATAAGCAAGGTGTATATTTAATTAAATCTTAAGTCAACAAGGAACTAATGTCAACGTAAATAAAAACTGGTCTGACAGTTACTAACAGACATTATTATTGACTGATTCAATTCAATTCAATTCAATTCAAGAAAAACTAATTTGCATAAGCAGAAACAGTTACAAAGTCGGTAGTAAAGCAGCGTTGCTTAGCAACAGAAAGATCATCTTCATTCCTCTCGTCGGGCGCGACATGAGTGAACTTTGACAAAAGGAAAATGTACGAACTTTTTATTGCAAAAAACAGGGAAAATATGAATTTACGAATTTTTAAGTTTTTTAAGGGGGACCAAGGGAAACCAAAAACTTTCCTGAAACAAAAACTGTCCCCTATTTTACTGAAAAGTTGTATATATAGGAGTTTCCAGGTTTTTTCCAAGAATATTACATCTTAAGCTTAGTACTTTAGCTTAGGCCACGTTTGTTTGGCTAACGCACAACACTATTTAGGGTACAAACTTTAACTTATGAGAGAAATAATGTGCCAAGTTACACTTTCAATGATTCATGTCATTGAATGTGTACACTCAATAAGTTTATCATTGAATGTACACATTCAATAACTTTGCCATTGAATGTACACATATAGAGTATATAAATGAAATTATAATTTGAATGTGAATTTATAAGTGCAAATAGACAATGAAACCAGCTGGCGGCTGGCGCAGCCCAGAAATACAAGTGAAAATGTTAAAATTTTTTAAAATTACTGTTTTCACTTAAAACTCAATAAAACTTAAGGGGGGGTCCATCATGAAAAATTTTTAGGCGACGGATTTCGCTCATTTTCACACATAAGTTAGCCACATATGTCGTGCATATCAAGTTTAAATTTTGAGTTGTTTCGTTCAGTTCTCCGTAAGTTACGAGCAATCAACTGTGTGCAATTTGAATATGAGCGAGCACAAGGGTGCTGCAGCCAACTGAGGCAAATTTTCGCAAATCAGCTCTAAGTTTTTAGCTTATTTTGTTACACACCTTTAAAAACTATTAAGAAAAACATTTTAGTACCGTTTCCAGCCGGATGGGCTTGATCAGAAGCTTCTCTAAAAAATTTCTCGGAGAAGCAAGGCCCTTGTTCCTTCTTATGTGATGAAACATTTAACAGCGGTTAACTTAAAATAGAAGCTTTTCCGACCCATAGTTCTATGAGAAAAATTCATCCCCGCAATGAGAGCTTTCGATTGATGTATAATATGCCATATTTTGAAAAATTTTAAAAATCGCTGTTTTGAGAAATTCGGGGTTCGAGGGTCTCGTTTGGCACGCTGAGAAGTACTGGAGATAGCTATCAGCATAATTCATGCTGCAAATAGATCCGAAGACATGAATACACAAGTTGGAATAGAAAATAGGCAATTTAGGACCATACTGTTGTCGGAATTTAGCCAAGTATTCGAAAAAACCGAAATTTTAAAAATTTTGCTAAAAATGCCCATTTTTGCGCCAAAAAGATCTCAAAACTGGTAAAACATACAATGAAACCATTGGTATCAGTGGAACCGCCAATTTAAGTACTCCGGAACCCTGGAGTTAGTATTTTTATTTAGGCCTCTGAATTAGAGTAATTTGCAATTCTTTCCGAAGACCCCCCCCCACTTTTCAGCTGCAAAAAACGTTGAATTTTGACGATTTTCCAATGTTTTCGATAAATAAAAATTTTTTAAAAAATTTTAGGGGCCTAAATCAAAATTCTACTTCCAGGGTACCGCAGTTTATGATTATAGCTAAATTATAAATATAAAATTATGCAGGATTACAACTGTTTGTCGAGAGATCTTTTTGGCGCAAGAATAAAATGACCACTTTTTCTGTTTCCTATGTTTAACACATGCGGACCTCGACTTTGAGGTGAAATAACTCAACAACCGTAAGAGTTTAATTTTAAAACTCGTTAAAATATCCCACTCAAAGATCATTATATGTGAAAATGAGCGAAATCGGAGATGGTCGAAAAATTGACCAAAAATGGACCCCCCCCTTAACTGGCTTTTCGTCAAAAAATTTAGGCCATCGACTCATAAATTTAGGCCATGGCCTCAGCTATGGCCTAAAAAAACCTTAAGGGGATCCAGTGGCCCCAAATTCGCCAAAAATGCCGTTAAAAATAACCCGTTTCCTACATACTGCCATACCTATACTAAAAAGTGCTCAAAACTTAATTTTTAGCACCAAAATAGACGATATATATAAACGATTTTTGGCCAAAATATTGAAAACTGACCAGAAATCCTTAGAATTTGGCATTTTATGGGCTCCTTCTTTTAATGAGAAGGGGGACTCTAAAAAGTTGGGGTGGGGCCAACTGGGAGGGGAGGGGGCAAATGCCAAAGCCAAACCCAAAACCCTCCCCCAAAATGTTTTGGGGGGAAGTCTCCCCAAGCGGGGGGAGGGCCAGTCCTGCTGAACGGACGAAAAATGGCCAAAATTTGGGTATTTTAGGGCAAATTTTGCATAAACCAGCAGGAAGCAAATTCCGCAAAAAGTCGTCATTTTTGTTTTAAACTGTTTCTATTGCGAGAAGTACACGTTTTTAACTGCATTATGGACTTTCTGATTCAATATTGACCTTATACAGTGGCGGATCCAGGGGGGGGCGGCTCCGGGGCTCCCCCCTTTGCGAGTTAGGCCCCCTCCTTTGATATTCCGGGTCCGGGGGGCCCCCCTAGAAAAATTTTTCAGCTGTTTATATGCATATTTTGAGTGAAAATTAAGCATAATTTTAATAAATTTCACAATTTTTTTAAAAAATTTCGTCTGCGGCGCACTTATACTTCAGTGCTGCTTTATTACGCATACCGTAATAATATACCATATACCATATATATATATATATATACGTAGTTCTGTGACAGAACTCTCTGTCTCTTAAAGTGTCTTCTATTTTGTTTCCTTGCCTGTTTTGTAAGTACAATAATTGTACTCAACTCCTTTTATCTTATGACTATGACTTGACTATGACTTATGACTATGACACTTCATTTTATCTTATGACTATATATATACCGGCTTAATACGAGCATTTACAAATTTTGTTTTGCTCTCATAATGTATATATATATATATATATATATATATATATATATATATATATATATATATATACACTAGCGTAGCCAGAAAAAAATTTCGGAGGGGGGCAAGCCAAAATTTTACAGAAATTAGTGCTGAATTGGAACCTGTCGAGGACGGTTTCAAGTGCAAGCTCCTATTTTTGTGGTATTTTCGTGGAAAATTAGCGCCGCAGGCGAAATTTTTTTGGGAACATTTATAAGAATTCCTATTTGGTGCTCAAATTTTCTCTTTCGCCTCCGATTTCGGGGGGGGGGCATGCCCCCCTCGCCCCCCCCCTGGCTACGCGCCTGTATATATATTCCTTGTCTATACTAATTTATATACTGCAAGTTTTTTATTTCGTAAGTTACTATATGTACATATATATCTCTCTCCATTTCATTCATCTTCTCAAAAGTTTGCATGACGGATTTTTTTCAAATTTCCAAAAATTCTTCAACTTCTGGGGGGCTCTGCCCCCCCAGACCCCCCCGTGTACTTGTTGTGTAAATTCTCCATGCTTTGCTTCACTCACGGGATATAGTTGTATTCAAATTAGCTGGTGAACTACCTTTGCCATACACAATTTTAATTTTCTTGTAAAAATATTTTGTTCCTGGAAAAAGAAATTTTTACCCCCCCCCCCCTCCCGGAAAAATTTTGGTTACCCCCCTCCCCCCCGGAAAAATTCAGCGGGCCCCCCCTTTTCAAAATCCTGGATCCGCCACTGACCTTATATTAGACTTGAATGAAACATGTTGCAATCAAGTTTTCGAGTTTAGAACCACTGTCTAGTGATAAAATTACGTATATACTTCATGGTTGAATGTTTTATCGCATTAGAAACTGCTGAAAATACGATTTTTGGCATAAAAATAGGAAAAATTTTGAGAGGAGGGTTGGGGGAGTCCCATAGGTGTAATTGGGGGAGGTTTGGGGTGGGGGGGTAACCATAGTTCCCCCAGGCATAGGTGTACCTTGAGAAAACGTTGGGGGAGGGGGTAATCGAAATTAGGGTGGGTGGGGTCAGCCGTTTTGGGGTGGGCTGGGGTCCGGAAAAATAGAATTTGGGGGGGGGTAAAAATTTTTGGTCAAAAATTTAGAAAAAAATCGCGAATTTGACAAAAAAGCATTATTTTCAACTAAAAACCAACAATATTTCTTCATTTTTGCTCATTTGTTGAAAAAACTCGGATTTTTTGCAAAAATTTTTTTGAATTTTACTAATTTTGAGGCAAAATTTTCAAAACTTTTTGAGGGTGGGGTCTGGCAAATTTGGGTGTGTGGGGTCTGGGATTTGGCCATTTGGGGGTGGGGTCTGCCTCCAAAATTTCGAGGGTGGGGTCGGCACTTTTCCATTTGGGGGAGGGGTCCCCCCCCAGGCACACCTATGCCAACAGGGGGGGGGGGGTTGGGGGGGGTGCCCCCCCAAAAATTTTCGACCAACTTTACCCCCCCAGATTTTTTGACTATCCCTCCCCCCACTTTTGGTTACCCCCCCCCCCTGAGCCCCTCCAGCACTTTTTGGGGCCAAAAAGTTAGATAAATATTGCTAAAAAATGGTCATGTTTTGAAACTTTTTTCTCAAATTTTGGCTTAAAATCGGTTTAAAACGGTGTAAAAACGCCTAAAACGATAAAAAACAAGCCTTGTTTTGACAAAAAAAGCGTTAAATACAGAAAACTTTGCGTTTTTAGGCTTGTTTTGAATTTTCTGAAGTCCGAATTTTGGGGGGTACTCCCCATCACATTTCGGGGGTCGACCACCAAATTTTCGAAGTTTGCCCCCCCAACCAAAATTTCCAGGGAAACTATGGGGGTAACCCTCCCCAGCCGTTTTTACAAAGCACCTCCAAAAAGTTTTGGGGGCCCCCGCCCCGCCCCCCCCCAGTACATAAAACTGTTAAAAACGTGTATTTCTCGAAATAATGAACACTTTCAACCAAAAATTAGGACATTTTTGAAAATTTTTGCAGAATTTACCCTAAAAACACCCAAATTTTGGTCAATTTTTTTCGCGCCTACGACGCGACTACCCCCCATAGGTGTAAGGTGGGGGGGAGGGTTTACCCAAGTTTTTTAGCTAAAAATGCTCCTTGTTCCATGTGCAGTGCATTAAATTTACTCAAAAGCTTCTGTCAATAGTTTTCTTATGCGAAAATAGGGTTTGAAAATTGGCATATTTGTGTTAAAATATGTCTAAACTAGCCCAGATTGTGGCGCATAATTGCGTATATTACGTTTTAATTGCTATAAACTACCATCTTTAGCTGTGTTTAGCAGATTTATAGCCATTTTTTCGAATTTTTTCAGAAATTGCAAAAATCTTAAAAATTTTCCATTTTCGGTTTGGATCCAATTTTAGGGGGGGAGGGGGATTTGACCTTGGTTTGGGGGTAGTTGTTGAGGTCGGATAGAGGGGGGAGGGGGTCTGGCCTCTCCGTGAGAGGGTCTCACAGGGGGCAGACCCCAGACAGTTTGTACTCTACCGTTGTATATGTATTTAGTTTTGTAATGAATGATTCATCTCAGAAGTCGAGACCTTTTCGGTTTGCTCGTTATATGCGTCGGCATGTTGCATTACAAGTAGCGTACCTAGGGTATGACTTTGACGGCTTCATGGCTCAGGAAACTTCTATGAAAACTATTGAGGCGTCCCTGTTTGATGCTTTGAAGTTGACTAAACTTATCGAATCGAGAGAAAGTTCTAATTATCATCGGTGTGGGCGAACTGATAAAGGAGTCAGTGCATTCTGTCAGGTTATTTCCATCGACCTTCGATCTGCGTGCTCTACAGGTTTGGTGACTGTTACGTACCTTTGTAGGTATATATTAGGGGTCGCGGCAGCGACCCCTATAATGTGTGAAAAGTGGCTGGAGACAGTGTAAAATAAGCTGCGCAGAAGCTGCGCAAAATCCTGCGCAGATCGCAGATTTCATGCGCAAATTGTGAGCACATCGAGTTTAGTATATCTGTGGAGTTTCAGCCCCGTATCACTTACCGTTAAAAAGTTGCACCCCGGACCGGTTATGGCGGCGATGTTTTTTCCGGTTTCTCCTATTTGATGGTTGTATTGTACATACTGTTCGCCGTTTTCACGTGAACTGCAGCGGTGGGCCAACCTAAAGGGCTATAGGGTCTAGTAGTACCCTCTGAAGAATTTAAGAATCGCAACTTTTTTTGCGCCGCAGGTGCGCCACAGCGCCGCAGCGGCGCCGCAAAGTCGGCTCAGAGCGAAAAGTGACCATTTTTGTGGTAGCTGCGCAGCTCGAACGTTAAGAGCTGGAGCCGATGTCTTTTTATATTCAGAAACTACACATATTGAACTAACTAAACAGCTAAGTCTCGTTTCTCTATCACTTCCCATGCGACCACAGTGGCCGGTCAAAAATGGTGAAAATTCGAAAAATGAAAAATCGAAATTTCTCGCTGTGTATTCAACTTAGAAAGCTCAATTCTTTCATACAAAGGTTTTCTGGCACGGCGAATTGATTCCCGTAAGCAGTTTTGCCGTGACCAACCCATATTGCTGGGCTGGTTCCACTTTGCTGTCGGGAGGGTCAAGTCGGTACCGACTTCCAAGAACACCATATAGGACTGTGCATAGCCTCTCAAAACTTTGTCCATAGGGGTTTTCTGTTGCGCCCAGCTCATTCCCGGAGTCCGTTTTGCCGTCCGACCCACCCATTTTGCTGGGCTGGCTCCACTTTGCCGTTTGAAGGGTAAATCGGGTAGGGGGTCACGTGGTCAAAAATAAAATTTTTCAAAAGTGGTCAAATTTGGTACCAAATGAAAGCCCGCATCGAACTGAGCAACTTTTGTCATAGAAGTGCGTACCTAAAGTGGCTGTAGAGGCATACATGCGCAAAGGGTGTACTGAGGGTGTATAGCCATGGGGTGAAAAAAAACCCACCCCCTTTTTGGGGGGAAAAAAAACCCACCCGCCTCCTGGGTCACGGGTTGGAGCTAGCAGCTCCAAAACATACCAGCAGAAAGCGCGACTCTTTCTAACCTATGTGTGCAAAGATCAGGTCATTTGGTTCACTCTTGCTCATTTTATGACATTTTGAAAATGATACCTACTTTTTGGTCCAACCTTCCAAAAATTTGGCAAAAGTTTGGACCGATGTAACTTTTGACTGGGTTGGGCTAGAAAAGTTTTGCAAATATCTGCAATGATGGCAAGTCTTCCTCTTTGCACACAGCAAAAATTAGACCGATCCGATGCACCGTTAGACTGGCACATTGCCAAAAGTGGCGGGGAAAAAAAACCCACTTTGGGGGGAAAAAAACCCACCCAAATTTTTTTGAAAAATTTTTTACCAGCTCAACTGGGAAACAATTCGGGACTGTAGTACGATATTATCGAGGACGCTGCGCCACCCTATGCTGTCAGATTTGGACAATTTTGAATACTTGGGTAGCTAGAGGCATAAAACCCTAAAAGTGCAATTTCGCTGCTGGATGACCCAGCAGAGGTCTAATTGTGACTTTTAATAGCCAATTGTACGTAAAAAACCATTCTCTACACGTTAGAATAATAAGTTTTATCAAATTACATCGTTTTTAGCATTTTTCAAAAATTGCCCTATGTTTATGTGTTAAACTTTATGAAACCTGTCCATTTGATGCTGCATTTTCAATGGCACATGAGATCTCAAAAAAAGCTACCTAGGTCGGGTTTTTTGACTCATACTAACTAAAAAAGAGTTAAATTTTACACAGGAAGTGTCAGAATCGCGCTACGACAATTTTTAGGACCTGTGAGGGGTGGGTTTATTTTCCCCCCATTTGGGTTTTTCCCCCATTGGGTTTTTCCCCGCTACTTTTTGCATTATACCGGCCTAACGGTACAACCTAGAGAAGTGCAAATGGGCTTAAAAGAAAGTTCTAAGTACGCCAAGTACGATGGTATATAGAGTTCTCAGCTAGCCCTTATAACAAAAAAGTTCCAGCCAAAATCCGAAAAAGTGGGTTTTTTTCCCCCCCCATGGCTATACCAGGTACACCCTAATTTTCGGGGGGACAGCGCAGTGCGCAAGCAAAATCAGGGGGACCGCGCACTGCGCAGCGCGAGCTTTCTATTTCCACAAATTCACAAAATTTCCGCAAAAATGAAAGTTTTGAATAGCTTCGCAAGCAGATTAATTATAATCTGTGAAATGAATGAAAAAGGAGTGGAGAAATTCAAGATGTGTGCATATTTGCGAATACTTTGAAAATGTCGCGATCCCTGTTGCGTGTTCTACCGCTCTCGCCCCTCCATGTCGCCCACCTCCGATTGTGCAAAGGGAACCGCGCAACCTGATTTCTGGTACACCCTGTGAAGAGAGACCTTGCCCATGTATGTGTAGAGGGCTGTGGTGGGGTGGGGTGGGGACTTAGGCGATTTTGGGTCAAAAATTAAAATTTTCAAAAGTGGTCAAATTTGGTACCAAATGAAAGCCCGCATCGAACTGAGCAACTTTTGTCATAGAGGTGCGTACAACCTAAAGTGGCTGCAGAGGCCTGTGGTGGGGTGGGGTGGGGACTTAGGCGATTTTGGGTCAAAAATTAAAATTTTCAAAAGTGGTCAAATTTGGTACCAAATGAAAGCCCTAAGTGAGCTGAACAACTTTTGTCATAGAATTGCATGCTCAAAGTGGCTGTAGAGCAGTGTTTTTTTGCTCAAAAACGCGTGTAATTACACACTTTTTTCTGGAAAATAGCAAAAAAATTTTGGCGACTGTGTAACGTTACACCAAAATTTTGGACAAATTTTACCAAATGGTCGGAACTTTTTCCAATGCTCATTCATTTGTTTCCACATATTTACCGTTTCTGGGGGGCTTCGCCCCCCGGACCCCCCTTTTGCACCAAGTCTTGCATTTTATTTTCGGTATTATTTAAGTATATATTAGTTATATGCATATTATATATATATTTGCTATATTTGTTCGTTCTTGTATTAAAATATGTCTAATTTACGTGTACGCGTACACACCAAAATTTTTCAGCTTATGAAGCAAAATTTAACTGGTTCCTTGCCAAGTTTTGTGCTACAGGAGGCCTTTCGAAAAATTATGCTCCCTCGGTGTATATACTGGAGTTTTCCTTCGTTCTATCAAGTCAAAACCAATAAATGCAAATCATCGATGTAACTGCTCAATTTTTTAATTTTGTCGATCTGATTTGGTGAAATTCCAAATATTGCTGTAAATAAGATGTTTAAATTTTACTTATAATTTTTTAACGGAATAATTTTGTAACTATATATACAATTGTATACACGTGTTAAGCAAAACGCGCGTAAATTAGGAATTTTTAGGTAGTTACACACTTTTTTCTGAAAAATAGCAAAAAATTTTGGAGAGGTGTGTAACGTTACACATAAGCCGTCGGCGAAAAAAAACACTGCTGTAGAGTGCTGTGGTAGGGTGGGGTGGGGACTTAGGTGATTTGGGGTCAAAAATTAAAATTTTCATAAGTGGTCAAATTTGGTACCAAATGAAAGCCCGCATCGAACTGAGCAACTTTTGTCATAGAAGTGCGTACCTAAAGTGGCTGTAGAGGCCTGTGGTGGGTGGGGTGGGGACTTAGGCGATTTTGGGTCAAAAATTAAAATTTTCAAAAGTGGTCAAATTTGGTACCAAATGAAAGCCCGCATCGAACTGAGCAACTTTTGTCATAGAAGTGCGTACCTAAAGTGGTTGTAGAGGGCTGTGGTGGGGTGGGGTGGGGACTTAGGCGATTTTGGGTCAAAAATTAAAATTTTCAAAAGTGGTCAAATTTCGAGTCAAATGAAGGCCCGCATCGAACTGAACAACTTTCGCCATAGAACCACCCACCCAAACTTGCTGTGTCGGATTTATATACTTGCTTTCTCAACCGGAATTTAAACACATAGGACATAGGCCCAACACACATATTATCCCCTTTTGTGCGGAGCATTTTTGTTACTTGTATGTATATATATATATATATATATATATATATATATATATATATATATATATATATATATATATATATATATATATTAGAGATGCACCGGGGCCGGGGCCGGGACCTCATCGTGGCCCCGGCCGGGGCCGGGGCCGGGACCTCAACGTGGCCCCGGCCCGGGCCGGGGCCACCATGGCCCCGGTGCCGGGGCCCGGGCCTTGAAAATTGGGGTCCAAATCGAAAATTATCAAGAATTTACTTGAAAATTTAAATTTTGCAATAATTTTTGATATACAAACGTTACTATCGTTGTTTTCATTCATATCAGCGGGAAAACAAACTATTTGTAACACTTTTTGACTTTCGAAAATTCAAAATTTTGGTCAAAAAATGTCAAAAATTTACAAAATTTTGCTAATTTTTGGCCCCGGTCGGTACCGGGGCCTGACCACCGGGGCCGGGGCCGGGGCCTGACTACCGGGGCCGGGGCCAGGCCCCGGTGCATCCCTAATATATATATATATATATATATATATATATATATATATATATATATATATATATATATATATATATATATATATATATATATATATATATATATATATATATATATATATATATATATATATATATATATATATATATATATATTAGGGGGAGCGCGTTAGTGCTCCCCCTAGAATAGGGAAAATTTGACGGAATGTGTATAAGCTGGACATTGTTTGGCCTGTGGCCAGCAAGGAGTGGACCGATCGGGCTCAAACTATTTGTGTGAAGATCCTTTGGGCAGGGGTACATGCTGTGAAAATTTCAGCCGGATCGGCCGGGTAGATCTTGATAGCAATACGTAACT
>JASAND010015317.1:0-62371 GCA_030248195.1 Trissonchulus latispiculum | reverse complement strand
CGAAAAAGACCCATGTTTACAGTTATACTACATAGTCTGGACTGACATCAGACGCATCTTCAGAAATTAAAAAATGACAAGGTTTTGAATTTGCTGAAAATTATGCAGCGTTCGGCTCTCGAAAGCGCATTTAGCCTGGTAGAGGGCAGAGACCCCTGGATACGTTTGGTGACGATAAAATTAAACAACAGTTGTTCGCTGGCGACAGGCGACGAGAGACACATACAGTTATCTGACGCTGCGGTAAGATTATTTATCTTATTACGGGCAACTGCGTAAGTCGGGCATTAATACGTACAGTACCGCTCAAAATTGTATATATACACTCTACTGCACGCACGTGAGTGAGAGATTTTGATATATACGTAATATAACCGATAAGAGAGAGAGATAAGAGTCAATTTTAAGGCATTTAAGTTATGTAAAAACGGCACGAATCGCCGACTGTGCTGAGATGTTAAGTTCGTAAGTCGGGAGCTGGGTAAATATACAGTCCATGCTGTAGGAACACAGCATATATATAGTCATGATTGCGTTTCTGCATATAACATAATAAAACAAATTTAATCAAACGCCCATCATGCGCTGAGATGTGTAATGAGGAGATTGCACCCAGCCAAACCTAGCGATTATTTGAAATCACCAACATGAAGACTTTTTTTATATATTTTTTCCGAACACTTTTCAGAAAATTGTTAAAATTTTAGTGAATACATATATCAACAAGAGATACCCGCAACTACCCGCGCGGGTAGCCTGCGGGTAGCAAAATTTCTATTACCCGCGGGTACCCGTGGGTACCCGCGGCCCACTTCCAACTCGTGCCTACCCAATCATTGTTCTACCCTCCCTCTCATTTGTATAATGAGATTAATTATATATATATAATAAATATATATATATATATATATATATATATATATATATATATATAATTAGGACAATTAACTGTTTGTGTGGGCCAGGGCGGATTCGTGATTCATGTTTAAAGGAAAGCAACAGCACTCTCTCAGGTGTTACATAATATATTTTTGCAGACGTCTGTGCCGTGACTGTATAATTGCTGGTTATAATAAATTGAAGGTATGCTACTAATTGGTCTCTGTTCTTCATTGCTTCAAGAAGGCTTGAGTCGAGCCCGTGCAAATTTGTCCTAACCGAAACCTGAGAGTCACCTCATGCAGCACTACTGAATGAAAAATGATGCGTGGGTAAAGGCGTGGTACAACTTTTTTATGCCTGTATCTCCCTTTTCAGCTATCCTGTTGCACAAATCTTGTACAGTCCAATTTGGTGCTTCAGGTGCTGATTAGCAACCAGTGAACGGTAGATTAGTCTTTCTCTTTCTCTCTCTCTCTCTCCTACTCTATCTAATCGATTCTTGATGAGTCGGCCTTTCGTCTCTGTCCGTTTCTAGGTTCTGGGAAGGGAACTATTGTTGCATAACACTTAGTGGTTCGTACGGAGCAGGTTGATAATAAGTGAGATTACTTTGGCTGGCTCGCTCTCTCTCTCTCTCACATATTTCTCTATTTTTATATCTATATATATATATATATATATATATATATATATATATATATATATATATATATATACTTTGTTGGGAAAGTGCTAATTTGGTTTAGGTATATGCTAAATGTGAGTGGGAATGCCCAGAGGATACATATACACTAGCACTGTATATATTGGGTGTGTGCATAAATATGATATATATACGTACCTTATTTTTATTACGTAAGCTTTTGGATATTGTCGAAAAATTTCTGCTTTTGTGTACTCACTCACTGCTCAGACTAAATTCCTTTGCCGCTAAGTTTTTCTTGGATTGGATTTGCGGACATCTCGGGTTCTATAGGACTCAACGCTTCCCCCCTTCTGCCGCTTAAAGATTTCCTTTTTCTTTTTTTTTTCCTCTCCGTCCCGTTTCCTTTCATTTATCAGGAACCTCCTCCACTTTAATTTTTCTGTCACTCTTTTTGTATCACTTTGTTGTTGTCTTCTTGGTCGGGGGCCTTTATCAGTGTCGGGCTGGAGATGGGTATAGCTCTTCTCTGGTAGGCCAGTGTCACAACTTCTGAACCTTTTAGCCGAGGAATTGGGGGAATTTCTTGCAAAATCTGCTCCAACTTTCAGGCTTACTTTACTTTCTTAAGAAGTCCTTTAGACGCTGTAGTACTTCATTCTTTCAGTCATTTCGCCATATGTACGGATATATATTGTATATATCTCAAAAAACAGTACATACACTTTGGAAAAATAATTGAATCTTGCTTAGTTTGCCCCCCCCACTCCTTTATCGCTTTAAATTTTTTTACCAGAATTGAACTTTATGAAATCATGTTTCCAATTGCAAACAATTGATTGTATTGTTTGCTGATGTTTTTAGATTATGCATTTCAACCAATCTGATATTACAAGAGTCGTTCGTTTTCAGTTTTTAGCTATACGTAATACATACGAGATCGTCTAAAAGTGTTTGTTCCGTGAGGGAAATGCTTTAAAAAAAGTTGGCTTTATAGATCCAATCTAGGCTATATATATAACGTTTACATATGGCGCATATGTGTATAAATTTTCAATGAAAAGGAATTCTATCGTCGGGGCGCTCGCCTTTTCCCAAGATTTTCTTGATCGGACTTGTTGTTTTTCTTTCCTAAAAGAGGGGGGGGAGCGGGGTAAGCACTCTCTGGCCAACTTTATTGACGCTAGACATGTAAAATTAAATTAGCTATAATGTCACCTTGTAACTTGAACTGCCTTCAGTTAGTCTCTTCTGGAAGTTGTCTGGTTAGAGTCTCTTTCATACTTCCTGTGCAGCTCGGGTTCCTGTTGCACTGAACTACCACCATTGAGCCCAGCAGGTTAAGTTAAAGTTAGAAACTTATGGTAGGTACATGGCCGGCCGCTACGCAGGGTTCGGGGGAGACCAAATTTTAGCGAGACCGAGACCGATTTTAGGCTTAAACTTAGTTTCGTACAGCATTTTTGAGGCTTAGGCTCCTCAGTATTATATTAGGGGCTTTCCCACACGGCACCTCGTTAGTCAGTTTTCATAACATTAATTTGAAGTTTTCGTTGAAATTTAATGTTTTCAAAAAATTTCCAAAGTCTCGGTCCAAAACAGATATATACTTTTCGATGGGCGAGACCTCAGGTTCCCAACCATGCCGCTACGCACCTGCCTATGTATACGTAATTTTCTCTGCCAAGATTGGCCACCGCCTTGATAAGGTCATTTTTTCTTGGACTATAAGTGGTGCCGCGAAAGCCATGAAAAGAATTTAAATTTTCCCTCCTCTCTTCTTACCCGAGGTTTGCTGAAAATCAATCATTAATCTTTTGTTTTAATTTTACTTTATTAATTTTGATCCATTGCAATTTAGTTTACCTTTTTATTTCTATATATCCTTTTATGTTTTCCTCATTTTTCTTATATATGTTACGGACAGATGAGTAAATTGAACACTTCTGAAAGTGCCCAGACAGATAGATAAATTATGCATGTGCGCAGACAGATAGATAAATTTTTACAATTTTTGCATACTGTCCGGACAGATGAGTAATCTATGTGTCAGAGATGGAACCGGGTCACCGGGTCACCGGGTCACCGGGTCAGTTCGGGCCACTTTCTGGACCGGGTCACCGGGTCACCGGGTCAAGAGCTTCGACCCGGTCTTGACCCGGTTTTCTGAATTTACCTCAAATTTTTGAAATTTTTGCCTTTCCAAGCTAAAATTTTAGCTTAAATTTTTGTTCAATGTCCAAAATTAATAGGCTTTTTTTCAATATTTTAGTCTTGAGCATTTTCGCAGCTTGATGTTATTTGAATCTGTCTGTCTCTGGCAAATTATTGTCTAGTTTTTATAGGTTTTATTATTATTGCAGAACTGTATTCAGTAGAATATGTTTTTCAGATTATTTTCGAAACCAAGGTAAACGTTGAAGTAAGTGAACAATTTAATTTAATTTAATTTAACGCAATACATAATGAAAAACCAAATTTTTAAAGTATATGCTCCGTGTTAATGGACAAATGTTAGACATGTTAGATATTAGACATATTAGTGACTGTATTAGAACTACAAAATTATCGGATACATTGGTGTTGCAATTAAAATCGCATTAATTTAGAAAAAGCTACAGCTACCATCAAATGCATTTTAAAAAACCTACAGCAAATGTATGTATGTCATAGTTGTTCTTTTCGGGGTGGTGATGGAAAAAGGAAACCAAAAATTTAGTGTTCTTAGGCAAAATCAAAAATTTAGTGTTCTTAGGCAAAATCAAAAATTTTTTGCAGATTTTGGAATTTTCTAGAAACCGGGTCACCGGGTCATCGGGTCACCGGGTCAGGGCTCTACCGGGTCACCGGGTCACCGGGTCAAGCCTAAGTGACCCGGTTCCATCACTGCTATGTGTCCAGAGCAGGGTTGGACACATGCGTATATAAATTTTTAAACCATGAACTAATAGTGCAAAAAAATGTGTGTTTTTATCTGTTTTTAACTTTAGTATTATATTTTACTTTATTTTTATAATAGTTTATGCGTCGTTCTAAAGCTTGTTATTATACAATGTTTTGTTTGCTTATGTTTTATTAATTTTTTAAAATTTTTTTAAAATTTCATTTGTTCTTGTTAACTTGACGCAACATTTTCTATACATTGCTCCGACTTATATAAATTTTAAGCCCGGCTCGGTCCGCAACCGCAAGCTGATAAAATTTGGCCCGGTAAAAAAATTTCCCAAATTTTACTAACAATATTATATACTTCAAAGCCTTCAATGCAAGATGAAAACGCTAAATTATGCTTCGAAGTGTTAAATTTTGCCGTAAAATAACCAGAATGAGTATATATACAATATATATATATGTATATATAGCTGTGTAATTTTAGTGATTTCACAACATTTTCTAGAGTCTATCTGGCCCGTTTAAGCCCTCTCCGACCCGCAGTTAAAAACTTTCCGGCCCGGGCGGACGGGCCGAAATGCTCTTCTCTACCAGCTGGGCTTATTCTGGGGAATTTTTATGGGGTGGGGGCCCTCCGAGGGCGAATCATTTGAGAGGGGGGCGAAAATTTTTTCAAAATTTTTGGCAACATGCTAAAAATTGCGCTATTTTTGTAGTAATCGCCAAAAAATAAGCTGATTTAGTACTTAAATATGCAACAATCGTCTAAAAATCTCCGGCGAAGCCCCGGAAAATTTTTGAAAATTTAGCCTTCTGAGCGATTTTTTAGGGCAAAAGTTGCTACCAAAAGGGGCACCCACTTGGGGGGGCAATTTTTGGGGGAAGTGTTTTTATGGGGGGGGCCTTCCCCCCACTAGAATAAGTCCAGTCCAGAAAACTCTAAAAATTCTTATTTGTAGCATACTTCGTTTGTATCTTTGGCAACATTACAATAGGTATATATTCTAAGGTTATATGAACATAGTTCCAGTTAAATGTTAGTTTTTCCAAAGTAACCATCTTATATATATACATATATATATATACATAGTATATAGGGGGGCCGGGCGTCCGCCCACCCCGAATCAAAGACCTATCTACGCCCTATATATATATATATATATATATATATATATATATATATATATATATATATATATATATATATATATATATATATATATATATATATATATATATATATATATATATATATATATATATGGTCAAGGAGAATTTAGTGATAGAAATAAAAACTTGAGTGGTACATTATATTATTGCACGTTTAGACTGATGAAAATTACCGGTGTTATAATCTTCTTTGAGAAGTTCATGAACATGCATTTGGAGAACAACTGGGGCTTTAATTATAAAGTTTACTGTCCAGGTGTATGTATATACGTTAAATTCTAGAATCGCTTCAAAATTTTTAAACCAAACAAGTTTATACTTTTTGTTTATTGTAAATTATTTGGATTAATAGCTGTACACCTGAGTGCGGGTGCTGTGGATAGAATGCTTAGTTTTAAATCTTACCTGTCATGCGTGACAGTTCTTTGCTCCTTTTGTGTACAGTAAATGCGGTTTTCCTGTACGTCTTTCCCTGGCCTTTTATATTACGTACATTAAGCTCGGGCTGGCTTTTTTCGACGCGGCCCGCAAACTGACGAAATTCGACCCGGTCCGATCCGCCAAAAAGAAACAGCCAAAATTTTTTTTATAAAAATATATGCGATTTCGACGATTTCTGTACATACATACAAAATATGCACTTTTTTGGAAATATATAATTTTGGAGCTCTCTACGCCAAAAGAAATAGTATCTCATTTCTTAATTTCTCCAACTACTTACAAGTAAAATATATATACGTACACGATTAGGTGATATTTACTCTGTCAATTTGTTCACCTAATGGATCTGAAGATTGGAAACTGCTGTGAGCCATTTTAGAGAATTTACAAGTTGTTAGGCTTAGACTTACTTTCTGGCTGACTAGGTTTCAGGCCTAAAGTTGTGGTTAAGTCTCTCCTTGATATACATGACTTTCTCTTTCTAATGTATCCTGTTTTTTTCAGACTATATAACAGCAAATTTTCCGGTTTTTTTGATGGGAAATTTTCCTTTTGCTTAATGTTTGTCCTTACTTCTGTATGTAGGTATGCACGTTTTGATTTATGATGGGGACATTCTTCATTTATCTTTAATTTTTCTTTTTGTCCTCCTTTTTTACTTTCTGTTTCTGTTTTTCTCTTTTTACGTCATCCTAAAATTCTATATATATATATATATATATATATGTGTGTGTGTGTGTGTGTGTGTGTGTGTGTGTATATATATATGTTAATGTTGTGGCTATACATAGGACTTGTTTATCAAAATTTCCATCATTTCGGTTTTTTCTAGATGCTACTAACTGAATAACATGTTCATTTTGAAAATTTGTAACAGATTAGCCCTGCCTGCAGAAACCCTATCCTATCCTTTCGTTCGTGAACTAATAAATTAAGCACAAATTAATTTGTTTTCCTCAAAATACGTGTTCCTGTTGCAACCATTTATACTTCATTTGACCTATGTTTGAGCCTATGAACGGGACAACCCGATTGGTGAAATCCTGATCTTGTCCGAGATCAAAACCAAGAGTTAATTCTAAGTTTCATGTTTACGCAAACTGGTCAAGTTAGACTTCGGTTTCGACTCATATTTTTACTTCACACTCACAGTAGCCTAAGCATTGATTCTTTTTATATTGGCATGAAGAAAACGCTTGAAACGCAGTCGAGTTTTCTTGGGTCCTTAGAAGAAAACTTCTAAGGGTCCCCGCTCCGCCCCCAGACCCTCCTGTAGAAAAGTGTTCCTGTTGAGGTATCGTTCCGTCCGGTCACAAAATTCTGGATCCGCCAGTGCCCCCAGATCCTTAGCATGATTTCAAAATGTCATTCTTGTTTTGCTTTGTTCCGTGTTGGCCGAGTCGTTAAGTTATTCAACTCCTAAAATCCGATGACTAGTCGTTCGAATCCTCGCTGCCACAAGGCTTTCACAAATGCCCTTGAGCTAGGGACTAAGCAGTTGCTAACCCAGCTATCCATTCTTTACTGGTCGGTAAATGGGTATATACCACTAAGGTGGGAAGGTAACAGGAGTCTGTGCTCCGGCAGTAATTCCTGATGAAGGGCTGCCCCCTCCACGGATGTAGTCAACGTTCGAGTTGTCACTCCTGACTTGGCTGCGCTTCTGGCCGGAGATAAGCACCGGCACTCCATAGCCTTCTATGTATATGTAGGTTTGAGTATGAGTTGACTCCAGGGGCAACTTTACCGTAGATATTTAGTGCCACACCCCGGTCGCTTTCATTTGGAGGTATATATTATATAATGTCAAACTAATTTTGTTGAACTATGTGGGCGGAGACTTAGATCTGGCACTGAATATATAATTGCTGAACGCACCCGAGGCGTCATATGACGTTCGTTCCTTTCGTTCATTATTGTTACGTAATTAGGGAAATTAGCTTTAGCTGATCATACATTACTCATCAAACCTCACTTCATGATCTTATGCAGGCGTCGCTTTTTCTTTAATTTTTGCACACGAAAAGCAGAAATTTTCCGTGACTCATCAAAGTCTGTTCATTATATAATATTGAAAAACGATCGATATGTTCTTTCTAAGTCAAGAAGTTAGATATATATATGTAATAGAAACCAGGAACTTTGAAACTTCAACTTTCCTTTACATATCTTGAATTGGCTCGGAGACACCCCTATTTCGTAATCATCTATATACATGATACAAGTATTACGTAAGACCTTTAAGCTAATCCACCCTTTGACACTTGTAGCTCATATATATAGCTGCATGCTATATTATTATGTAAGCTTACAGCCTGTGTTCCTGCTTAGGGAGAATTTAGCACATTCCTTTTTCATCCGTTTTTTTCGAAAGCCCATTTTTGTAATTTATTTTTTCTTCAGACTTCCGTCTTTCTGCTTCACTCGCGAAGGACAGAAAAAAAGCAGCTCGGCTAAAAATGTCCCTAAAAAGATTGATCTAAGATTTATGGTTTAGTTAGGGACAATTTTCTTGACAATTTTTGGTGGATCGTGTCCAATTTTTGCTACAACTTATAATTAAGCATAGGCAGGCTACCAAATAAAATACTGAGACCTATAAATGTACATATGTATCTAAAGTATATATTGTATATATAGATGTTACTTCCGTATATTTGAGTCATGTTGGGAAAAGGGTTAAAGTTTAATTGAGACTTTGGCATTGACTACCTTCATTCTAGGGATAGACAGATACGTCAAAATTGTTGTTTATTAATTATATATTTTTTAGTTTATTCTTTAATAGATATTATTTATTCTTTATTGTTTATTTGAGTTTGCTTATTTCATACATTTGTTATGTTATTTCAAAAATATTGTAAAGTTGAATATATATAAACAAACAAACAAACAAACATATATATATATTCCGTTTTTCAACTTTAACTTGACGATTTTCTGATCTCGCTGGACGGTAAAGACGTGTATAAAAGCTTACATTTTGCAACTTTTTCCAGGATTCTGTCGTGAGGGATATATTGAGTTTTTGACCCCAAAAATTTTAAATGCTCCATTATATTTAAATTTATATTTAAATATAAATATTCAATTGTTTCATATCAGTTTTGAGCTGAATCGGTATATAGTGTTTCTTTACTACATATAGGTTCAACCTGGCTTTTTCATCCTTTTCATGATTAAAATGATGTCGGAACTAAAGATTAAATGTGTATTTGAGCAAATGTACATTAGTTGGATTTTGTCACCTATTTATAGTGCTATCCCAGGCTTTTCCGTTCTCCTTTTAAGCTTCTGGGTGTATTCCTGCGGGAATTCCCTGTTATATTGTCTCTGCCCTGCTCCCAATTCCTTCATTTTGAGTTTAAGTTTAACCTCCTGTTTGACACGAAGATGTTTTCCGATGGCTTTCCAACACTTGGAGGAAGATCCTAAAGTTTTACTTAGGCCCTGGAATTTGCTGCATATACACTTGAAACTTGGCAAAAACTTAAGTTGTCACTTCTTTTTTATACTATGTAGGAGGCTTAATATATACTCTGCTTAGAGCTAGTTGGGCAAGACGAGGGTTCCGGGGTACCAGCGAATGTTCCCCGTGTGGAAGACGGGAATCGACAAAACGTAACCCATCCATTTTCCGAAAGAATCCCCGCAGGAGGACACCAAAGGGGACCCCCGTTTGGGGGTGGGTCGCCAGCAGTCAATCAGAATCCAGCCAATCTTGGCCTACTTGAGCGATCCCTTCCCCAATCGGGGAGTGGGTATGTTTGTCGACCCCCCCCCCACCCCTCTTACAAACGTGGGAACTTTCACGGATTGTGGTGGGTGCACCGTTATGCAATGCCAAGAAGAGTGGCCCTCTAGTGGCTTACTCTTCTTAATAATAGTGCAATTATGCTCTCTGGTTGCTACTCTTTAGGTGTATTCCACTGCAGTGCTGCACTACTGGTAGCCCAGGATCGACGCTAACTCTTTCTGCAGCACTAAACCATTTAGCTCTAGCTTTCGTTTCAGTAAAATTTTGTTTCCAATGTAAGACGTAAGCCAATTGGCGAGTTTTGCGGGTTAAAGTTGAAATACTTGTTGTGGTTAGTTCCTAAAGTTCTGTTGTTACATACTTGTTCCAGCAGCCACCCGTAAGCCAACCCAAGGCTGTCTGTCAGAGCTGTTCCAATTTAAATTTAAATTTGAAAGGTTTAAGAATTTATGTAAATTTTAAATTACCCAATGTTTTGTTTGCTCACATTTCCGTGCACATTGCTATTCAAATTTTACACTTTTTTATGTTTTCATTTCGGGCTTTTTTACATGCGTATATATATATATAGTGCTTAAGTGTTGAGAATTGATCTTTTTATTAGTTTTTAATCGTTTCTAGTTTTTTCTGTATCCCCAGCTCCATTCACAGCTGCTGTTAGCGCTGCCAGCACATTTTTAACAACCATAATTTAGAGCAATGATTTCAGAAAGCTTTTCTCGGCTTCTCTTTGTTTGTACCTTATCTGCAAGCTCTAGATATTTTTTCAATGCGAAACCAACTTTGGCATACGTATGCGTATGTAGTAATTCGAAATCTTATGGCGTTGGGGCAGTATCCTTGTTTCATAGCGGAGTCCCGAAATTGGAAACTTGAAGAAAGGAGGATATAGATGTTGTAGATACACTTGCCTTTGCCACATCAAACCTATAACCATTATCATTCTTTGATGCAATAAATTTTTGGTGTTGAAGTTTTAAAACTTTCAGACCTAAATTGGGAAAAGCAGCCGCCGATGTTTTGTTGAAAAGCTGCGGCGCACAGAAGCTGTCAGTAGATGTTTGACACACACTTTGCTGGCATGTTTGTTGAAAGCTTCAGTTATACAATGTGAAATTGCATCATTGCACCGTTGCAGGTGAGGGATAGCTGATTGGCTAAGGCGGTTGACTACGTACCAATCCTTGGATTAGTGGTTCAAATTCCTCATCGGCACAAAGTTTTCGCAAATCCTCTTGAGCATACCTTATTTGCACCTATCTATCCTTAACTGGATGGTAAATAAATAGGTATATACTATACCACCACTTTATATTAAATGTAATATTGGAAGGTAACAGAGATTGTGTACGGATCTGCGTGCCTTAAGGTGCTGGCCCATCCCCTGCCATTTTTAGCTTTTTTCTAAAGATTTTTGTTTTGTAGCATTGTATAAAACTATTTCAACTATCACTACTGTCACTACTATCACTTCACTACACTATTGTTGTTGTTGTTTGATGAGAGCCTATTGCGTATATATATATATATATATATATATATATATATATATACAGTACAGATCGAAAACATCTACCTATTTGCGCGCGTGCGCGTGCACTGTCTTTGCGCGCGTGCACTGTCTGAAGACACTGTCTTTGCTGTGCTACTACTTTCCTTTAACTTCAAACTAAACATTACTGCCTGTCTTGGCTCATTCAGTCCTTCTCAGCTGTGCTGCTTTTTTCAATCTTGCAGTCAAGTCTGGGCAATAAAAACCAAAGCAAAAACTAGCTTTGTGCTAGACGGTGTTTACAAACTCTGTGTGTAGTTCCAGCCAAGCTCCGTTACTGTGATGGCAGCACCGTATTACTTCACAGACAACTAACAAGTATGGGTAGTCTAATTCTGAGCGCTGCAAAACCAAGAAAGACATGTACACATTATATTTAGCCTGGTTAATTTACATATTAATAGCCAACTTATTTGTAAGTTAGTTTACTAATGTTTGCATCCTTCAGGGACTGGTAAACATGTGTTTTCTGATGTTACAATATTTGTTTATTTGCAATTCTACCGGCAGGTTTTTAGTGTTGGCAATTGATATAAGTAGAAGTTGATGAATTCACAAAGAAATTCTGGGTTCATAAATTACAACATACACATTAACTTTGCAAACAAGTGTAAGTTACAAATATTCCATTTTGATTCAATTAATTTAGGAGGAAATTATTAGTCAGTTGTTTGTAATGAAGCTGCTCCATTCATTAGTTATGTAACAAAACGTAAAGATTCCATAGCAGAAGCGGTTTGTGCTATCTAATCTTCATGTAAGCAGTTGACCAGTCAGACTGAAAAGGAAAGCTTAACAAAAAGGGCAAGCAATAACTTCTTGCACTGTCTAGCACAAAGCTAGTTTTTGCTTTGGTTTTTATTGCCCAGTCTTGACTGCAAGATTGAAAAAAGCAGCACAGCTGAGAAGGACTGAATGAGCCAAGACAGGCAGTAATGTTTAGTTTGAAGTTAAAGGAAAGTAGTAGCACAGCAAAGACAGTGTCTTCAGACAGTGCACGCGCGCAAAGACAGTGCACGCGCACGCGCGCAAATAGGTAGATGTTTTCGATCTGTACTGTATATATATATATATATATATATATATATATATATATATATATATATATATATATATATATATATATATATATATATATAATTAATTAGTTTTAATTCTTTGCAGTTCACCGTGGACATTTTCTCTGCACTATATATTCTACATTACCATACACATTATGTACATTTGTTCTGGAAATTAATGATCATATATTTATATATACTGTTGCCGCTTGGTGATCTTATGTTTATGTAATTTGCCATCGAAAATCGTTATCCAACCTACTTCTAAGTGTACCACTTACAAATCGCCCTGTCGATATTGTGACAGATATTTACGTAACATTGTCTCTTTCTTTCTTTTTTTTCAAATAATCTTTGTGGTCAAATTATGTCCTCCGCGGCGGCAGACACTGACCGGCGCCAGCATGTCTCCTTTCGTCTGGCGGACGGGGAGGCCAATTCCGCGTCTGAGGCGGCTCAGTTGACGTCCACTCGCAACGATATTCAGCAGCGTCGACGCGGCAGTATTCATGTGGACATACCCAAGACGGGCGGCAGACGTGCGTCTTCGACGTCTGGCAGTCGCCGCTCCTCCGCCCATAGCATTACCTCTGAGTGTAAGTGACCAGCAGAGGATTGTGGATGTTTAAGAATGTAATTGGTAGACCTGAATAGAGGTTGACCTTTAAGGGGCCAGTATAAAAAGCGGACGCGGACGCGGAAACGTCTTAAGACGCGGGGTATAAAACGCGGACGCGGAAGCGGACGCGGGGTATAAAAAGCTGACGCGGACGTAAGGTATAAAAAGCGGACGTGAACGCGGACTTGGGGTATAAAAAACGGGTCTTTCCCATTATCCCCCATAGCTTCGTAGAAGTACTGAAGATGCACACTTTGACGGATTGAGTTGAAATTTGGTAGGGGTAGGTTTTCGGACCTGCTGATTTCAAAAATGCAAAAATTTTAAATTTTTAAAAATTTTTTAAAAATTTAAAAATTTTAGTTTGGTAAGGGGGGACCAAGAGGAACTGAAAAATTTTTTGTCTTCGATTTTGCTGAAAAGAACTATATAGGGGTTTTCAGGGACGTAGAAACACGAATCTGAAATCCGCTTTTCGTTAGCTCAGGCTAAGCTTACATCTTACGCTTAGAACTTTAGCTTGTATTGAGCTAACAAAAAGCTGGATCGAAAAACGGATTTCAGATTCGTGTTCTACGTCCCCGAAAACCCCTATATACATCTTTTCAGCAAAATCGAAGACAAAAATTTTTCGGTTCCTCTTGGTCCCCCCTTACCAAACTAAAATTTTAAAATTTTTAAAAAAATTTTAAAAGTTTAAAATTTTTGCATTTTTGAAATCAGCAGGTCCGAAAACCTACCCGTACCAAATTTCAACTCAATCCGTCAAAGTGTGCATCTTCAGTACTTCTACGAAGCTATGGGGGGATAATGGGAAAGACCCTAAAAAACAAGGCGGAAACTACTATAATCTGCTTGCAGCACAAAGTAATCAGGTTTCATAAATGACTTTCACATGAGGAAACACATTGGAATAGCTGCAATTATTTACAATTGAAAGAAAAATAGTGCATTCTTTCACTTTCACTTGGGTTTCACCTATTCTGTGTTTCACATATTCTGGGTTACCCAAAGCTTTTATGGTTAGGTTAACCTTAGAAACTAATAAAATATAAAACTGCGAGGGAAATGTAAAACTGCGAACGATATCCTGTCGAAATTATAAGACGTAATCTTTTCTACATCTATCTACATCCTGTAAAACGTATCATCGGCAAAAATTCCCACAGTTTCTGGGAGAAATTCTAAGGAACTTTTCGCGCATTGACTTCAACTACGTCGAAAGAATTAAAATTAACTCAATCCGTTTCGCACACAGGATAAAGACTTAAACAGATTTCTTGACGGACGTGGCTTCTGGCGGGGCGACAGTTGTGTATCTCCTGGCTCAAGGGCTGTGTGTCCGGGGATGAGTCCCGGCACCCTAGACTCGGACAAGGGTAGGAGAATTTTCCGGGGGTTACCCTTACACTTTTTTATGTATTAAAGTAATACATATTAACGTTAAAGTAATATATAGTAACCTTTTGCGAAAACCGATAAACCAATAAAATTTTCGAATTTTTATTTTTTATATATATCACGTGCCGTTCCTAACATCCTACCTTCATATAAACGCAGTTCCGAACCAACCAGCTTAATGTGAGGGAGGGATTATGGAAAACATCCATTTTTCTATGGCCCTGTTTGTTTAAACATTAAACGGATTAGATTAAACTTAGTATATACTTAATCCTACCATTTGAATGTTAAGTATTAATGTTTTAACGAAATAGGGCTCGTTGAACGAAATTGCTGACTCGTTTAACCAAACAATCTCAGTCTTTGATCTTTTTGTCGACGATACATGGAACAAAAGGAATTTTACAGGATGTATATATATGTATAAAAGGTTACGTCTTGTAATTTCGATAGGATATCATTCGCAGTTTTACCTTTCTCTCGCAGTTTCATATTTTGTTAGTTTTTAAGGTTAACCTAACCACAACAGCTTTAGGGTAACCCCAGAGTATGTGAAACCCTAGTGAAAGTGAAATATTTTTCTTTGAATTGTAGGAAAACTATTGCAGCAATTTTTTGAAGTCGTTCAACAGTTTTTGGGTTAAAGCACTATTAGAAGTGCTTATTTGTGTAAAACTCATTTATGAAACCTGATTACTTTATGCTGCAAGCAGATTATATTAGCGTCCGTTTTGGGTCCGCGTTTTAAACCTCACGTCCGCGTCCGCGTTTTATACCTTGCGTCCGCTTCCGCAAACTATACCTTAATTTAGTCCGTGCACGCGGATTATACCAAAAAGTGACGTCCGCTTTTTATACCTTACGCCCGCGTCCGCGTCCGCTTTTTATACTGGCCCGACCTTAAGGTGGTGGTATCCTTTTGTGCAGTGCTTTTTTGAAAGGCCGAATGCTTACTGTTTCAGTTTTGTGCAGTTGGGATTTGGAAAACGATCTATACATAATTTTAAAGATTATCTGTACTGTATAATGTACGTAATGGGAACATGTAATGTATAATGTATTTACGTAATGTAATACGAATGTATAAATTAAACTCACTAGAGGAACAGTAACAACTTGGTTTCTGACAGATTGCTAAAATATAGGCAGACTTCTTAGGCAAACGGCACCTTCAGCAGAAATGCCTTTTCTTACGTAATGATGTGGTGGACGTGTAGGCAGAGGAACCCGTTTTGAGATTCAACTTTACTGGCTCTGGGAGATCTATATATAAGAGTTGAAAATGCTTGAAAATACCACCGTGCATGGGCGTATCCAGGGGGAGGGTTTTGGGGGTTGAAACCCCCTCCTTTTGGGTTAACTTTTATCAATACTCCATTACAAAAAGTGCAAATTGTTCTCAAAACCCCCTCCTTTTCAGTAAATTTTAGTTAAAACCCCCTTCTTTTCAAAATCCTGGATACGCCCCTGCCACCGTGACATCAAATTTCTCACATTTCTCAATTCTCACAGGTGACTGAAAATGTTTTTAGCGCACCCGAAAAAGTCAGTTTGCATTAGTGAGAAGAGATTGTTCAACCTTGAAAAAGTGGCTCGAATCCGTTGGGTATTTTTTGAGAAGTAATGATCGCCTTGTTCCATGTTCGACCAATATAGTCATCGCGCGTCACTAGGAAGTCCTGTCAGAAGTTTCTGCAGTTGACAGAGACAGATAGTCTGTGTCTAGGTGCTGACAGTCTGTTTTTGACATAAGTACGCAAATTAAGTAGATGCTAATTATCTGGTATTTTGCTAATTAACTGTGACTTAAGAATCTAGCAGAAACTAGAAATGCTCCCCCGATTAACTTATCTGAGCGATTATCTAATTTGGCTAATCCTTGGGATCTGACCTAAGTTGCTGAGTGAATGCTTTTAACGACTGCAGCAGATTAGACATAAACTCAGGAAATTTTGACAGTTTAATCTTAATCTCAGAGATTTATAGGGAGGATTTTGCACAGGTTTTGTTGACATACGTATTGTTATCCGATTAGAGAGATTAGTTACGTACATGAGTAGTAACATTAGAACGCCATAGGAGGTTTATATATTTATTTATTTTGAAAGTACATTTATTTTATGTGTGCTTGTTCTGTTATGTAGTTTACGTAGTCTAACACCATACGTATAATTGCGTATTTTCACTGCGGGTAGGATATCGTTTAATTTAACCCTATCGTGCGTGTTGGTGTTTGGGCAACAACTTTTTTTCAGCCATAGTGTTTCAGAGCTTGTTTAGGATCTTTTATGCAACCGGATTATTCCGGTTTGTGGCGAAGTCGGTTTTTCGCCACTTTTCTCGGCAGAAAAATCTTCAATTTTGACAGCCAGCAGTTTGCCTCCAAGAAAATCATTATGTTAAGAAAAGATCTGCCTTATATAGTTATTCGTAAATATAAGTTGCACGAAAACTTAGAAACAGCTGCGAAAATGAGTTACTTCAGGTCTCTTTAATGCATTTTTAAGGAATCAAAGCTTTTGGAACTATATGTGTTTTCTGTGCGCACACATTAGATTAATTTTAGTATTTTGTTTAAAGTTTCATGCAACTTTAAAATTTCTCTTTCTTCTAGAAACGTCCCTCTTCAGGAGTGAGGGTCACTTTGGTCCAAAATCAATATATTTATATAGTCTCGAATTCGAGTTTTTTTCAAATGCATCATATAGCTATATGGCACCATATTATATTGTCAAAAACTAGGCAAAATATTATTGGCTGTAAATGTATATATTAAGTTTCAGTCGTGTAAGTGGTTTGTTTTGGCTGTTGAAAGTTTTGACTGAAAGTGTCTGGGAGTGTCACGTTTTTGTCCTGTTTTTGTTGGCTTTATCCTGAATTTTGATAAGTTTTAGGTGTTGAGTGTGAGTCTTTTCTGATTCATTTCACATAGTACGTTGCGTGCTTACGTACGTACATGCAATGGTTTTATCGGATTAATTTAGATCTTTTTATCTGGTTGAGGGCTTTCTGTAACACTTCTTTACTGTACAGCCGAGTTGTATACTTGTCTATGTTTGTTGCCGCGATGACCGAGTGGTCAAGGGCTTCAGCTTCTAGCCCGATGATTAGTGGTTCGAATTTTCACTTCTCGTTGGAGGCTTTGGTCATTTAAAGCACATGCTTGTGAGACTGTGTTTTTAAATTGTTTGAAGCTTAAGTTGAACTAGGCCTACGTTGTATGTGGATATATAAGATACTGGTATATATGTATCTATATATATATATATGTTATATATAACACAAAAATGTATATATTTTAGTGAAAAACTGACACGTTGTATCTGATGTAAGAGTGTATATATTAGTCTCTTGAGTATCATTTTGAAAGTGATCATTTGGTTTTGGTTTGACGCCTGACAGACTTTTGAGAGAGGGAAACTTTTGGGCTTTTATTAGGTTATATATTTTTTAGATTTCCTTTTCTAGGGGAAACAAGACGTTTTCCTACACTTTTTGAATTGTCTATTTTCTGGAATATATTTATGGGTAGTGGTGGTTGTCTCAAATTGGTCACTACTTTTTTGGCAAATCAGGTCTTTAGTCTTCAGTCTTCAATCAAACCTCCTGTTGAAACTGGAAAGAGATGTTTAAGTTTCCGATTCTGTTTCCGAAGCTTTTTTCCTTGATCTAATGAGCTCAGTTTCATGTTTGATGCCTTCATGCTGACTGCAACTGCTGTTTCATTCTGGATGCTTCATTTTGTGCTTTGTCTATAAGTCTATAAGTTACATTTAGCATCTACTTTTTTGTTAAATTTACTATTGAAAGAGTTGGTGAAATGTGCTTAAAATTAGGCACATGTAGACAGACGCAAACGTAAGCGGGGGAGGGGGGAGGCCCCCTCTCCTTGTTTCCCGACGGGAAGGTCGAAAACATATGGCGGAGAAGAAAATAGCAAAAAAGAGCAAAAACTATATACAAAAAATTCTTGCCTTCGGTGCGTATTTTTAACCTCATATATGTAACATATTTTCGGTTTTCTTTATAAAAAACGCCTGAAACACATCAGAATTGTTACAGACAGGTAGAAAGATTTCCCCTGTGCAGCCGCGTCCCCTCCCCCCCCATTAAGTCGTTAATTCACCCATGCACACAGGATTCGGTTTTTATGTTGTGAAGAGGGTTTTTAAATCTGAATTTGATTAATCCTTAACCTTGATCTTAGCAGCATCTTTTTAAAACCTTACTTTTCCTGCCAGCCTTTTTTAACCCTTCCACTGATATATACTTTTAATTTAAAGCTGTTTTAGGACTCCAAAAATAATGTTAAGCTCATTTTCACCATTAAAATTGGGCTTGGCTCCTTATCTGAGCCCTGATCCTTTGAAATCCTGTCCCATTTCCTTTCCTTTTCTTTTCTTTTTTACTTCCATGCCTCTGTCTGTGGTTTTTCTCTTTTAGCTGGAACCTTAGGTTATTTTGCTTTAACGCGCCTCCCCCCCCCCTCTGCTCCTGTTTAAAAACGCTTCAAAACACCTTGTGGCCTCTTAGATTGATTTCTGGAATTTAAGTGGCTCTTGGACATTCTGAGCTTGCTCATTTATTATTTTGTGCACGATTTATAGAAGTGTTTGGGTTTTTAGGGCTAAGTTTATCTTTTATCCTTTAACTGAGGCTGATATAAGGATGCACCGAGGCTTGGCCCGGGCCGTTAGAGACAAAATCAGCGTTTTTAGTGACTTGAATCGAAATAACAGTTCGTTTTATGTCATGATTATATATATATATACTTGTCAAAAACTGAAACTATATATATATGGCGACATATGCACCTTTCAGTAAAGGTTTGAAACTGTTTGTATTATATATTAGGTCCAGCTGGGGTGGGGGGAGGGCATAAAGCCCACAGAAGCCATTAATACATGAAAAACATTCCGTAGGGGTTGCCATTCTTCATTCTACAAGAATATTTTTCTATAATTCCGAAAAATGAGTTTTACACGTCCCAAAGTTTGAAAAAATGGCGTTTTCCCCCATTGACTATATATGGGTATATATAATATATATATAAATGTTGTTGGTCAAAACCTCAACTGGTCAACCCTAAAAGCTCTGTAAATTGTAATGCTCCGCATGCCGCATGGTTCTAAGGTTTTTAATTGTCCAAAAGTTCGTCGACTTGAGTCGAATTCGACATAATGACGAAGTGTAATAAAAAGCGAGCTTGCCCCTTTTTAGGCCTCCTTTAATTGCGTTAATATATATAAACTGTACTGTTCGCTTTATTATATAATTAACCATAATACTGTACATACGTCTGCACTAAAGTGGAAATTATTATAACTAAAATACACTTAACAGAGGGATACTTAACGTATGAGCAGGAATTACGTATATTATAATCACTGAATGAACCTTGCCTTTAGAAAAGAAAAGTTAAAACATGAGTATGATTGTTCTTCTGTTGTAAGCTCTACCTCCACACATCGTTGATTTTCACTTAATGACTGCTTCCCTGCTGTTTTTCTTTCCTTGGCCTTTTCCTCCCCCCTGTTTGAACTCTGTCTCCTATGTATTTTTCTTTGGAAATGTTTGATTGATTTTTTGTGTCAGTGGGTCAGCAAAAGATTTTGCTCTAGGTGATGGCGCGTTGTACCTGCCTGGTTTCTAATTCTAACCAAGAGTTCGCTATTGTTTTTATGTTGCGACCCCACCGGCCTACCCCGCTATTTTGGCCGAAATCTATGTCCGTTCCAGATCCAAATGTTTAAAGCTTTTCAGCTACATAAAACTTATGAACCTTTGGTTGGTACGCATTGCTATGTTTAAGGGAAAATCAGAGATGTTTTGTGTTTGTTACTCACTTATTTTATTTTCCATTCAGTCTCCTTTCTTTCACACATTGGACTCGCTATTGGACTTTCTCGTTGGACCCCATCGATATATAGTACCCAATGATCGGCAATATCATATCATATTAATTATATATAAAAAATGTCGACATTACTAAAGTCCTGCTTCGGTGCAGGTACAGCTTAACTTTTCTGTTAGCATTTTGTTTGCCGAGACTGACATTCGATATTCGTCTCTTCCCGTTCCCCTAACTATGGACTTTGACTTTGGGGTTCTCTCTCAGCTTATAGTTTGCTTCCCCTTCCTATACCCTATGTACTCTTTCTCCGTTTAAGGTTTTCCTTTGCTCTAACTTTACAGATACCTCCTATGCCTTGCCTGGACTTACATTGGACTTTTATTTAACCTAGTTTTGCCTTTCCTTTTTCGTTACGTTCAGAGAAAGTTGTGTCTGACTCTCCGTTTTCAAAGATAAGTTTAGCTTTGAGGTTTCTCCCCTCCCCCCTCTGTATGGCTCACTTAATAGACCTCTGTGCTAATTTGGACCCAAATATTTGGCTTATTATCTCTCATATACCCTCGTGGCCTATTTTTGCTACGTTTCTGGAACCCTTCCATTTTGCTGACTGTGGCACATTTCTAGGCGAACTGTTGATATTCGGTTCAGTTGATGTATATAAGAAAAGAAATTATTACTTCAGCACCTATCAAACCCGAAAAAAATCGTATGAATTTCATGGTTTTCGCACGAAATGTTTCAATAAAATGATTGAAATTGGGAAATCTTTCCTCTAGCAAAATTGTTCTCGGTGTTTTTCTTTACTTAAATCCTCTTAAAAATCTCTCTATATACCTATATATATATATATATATATATATTAGGTAAACAAACCTTTAACACAGTTACAAAACTTTATACTGGCAAATGAGCAGACACCTCTTTCTCTTAGAAAATTATTTATTTGCAAACATTATCACAGTTTCTGATTTGTTGGCCACCTTTATGCTAAAAGCTTAGTCTTAACCAACCCGTGAATTCTGTGGGGGTGAATGTTTGACTTTGTCTGTACCCTCCGGAGACATAACGCCAAGAAATGGGGAACTAATTTCTAGATTTAATTGCATTCTGTGGTTTTCATCGTTCCTTTACCACTCTCCCACCCCTACCCCGCCTTTTGCTATGTATATTTTGAAGACTGATTAAATTCTAGACACGGATTTTGGCCTTTTTTCCAGGTTTCCCTTCTCCAAAGGTTTTACGAAGGGGAGCGGGGAGGGAGGCAGGAGCCCGAAGCAGACTAGACCCTTCCTGGTACGCCCCTTCATATTTTTTCTTTATTGAATTTGGAAATTGTCTGGTTTTTCCCTTTTTCGGTTAGTTTTTGATGTATAATTAAAGTTTTATTGAAACTCGGATTTCGGAATGGTATATTTGCTGTACCTATATATATATATATATATATATATATTATATATATATTTTTTGAGTGTTTCATTTTTAAGTAAACTTCACCTTTGATTGAACCCTATTTTCGTCTCCCACTTGAATATCCGCAGATAATCTACATAGCTGAACCTGTTGAAAAACACGTCCGTCTTCCATAGCTTGTTAACTTCTTTTTTATTTGATTGGTTAATATTTGGTGGGCGTGGCTACAACTGGAGGATAATACCAAATTAAGTTTAGACTGAGAGCTTTTTGTTATATACTTAGATATCACTCCGCTAGTTTTTTCCGTTTCTCAGCTGAGAGTATATATATATATATATATATTATATATATATATATATATATATATATATATATATATATCTGAAAATATATATGCACAGTTTCGTGTTGGTAGATGTTTTGTTTTTTACACTCAGTCAACATAAATAGTATATCATTGACCTTTCAGTGATTTCTACCTAATTTCTCATCGTTGGAATTCCCTAAGCTTTGGTTCTGTTCCCATGAAGCATTTGGTACAGTGGGGTAGGTATTATTACCATATTAATACGTAATTGTTAATTGTATATGATTTTATTACGTAATTATGACGATTACTTGGTGCTTAGTATCCGCATTAAATTTATTATATAGTCAGGTTCCCAAAAAAAAACCAGTTGACAGTTTTTTGCTCGAAACTTTTGCAGGGTGAAGTGAGACAGCCCAACTAGGGTGCATATGCATAGGGCTCGGTCCGACACATATGCCCACCTATAGCCCCTAGCCTGCCTCCCTGGCAATCCTGAGTAATTAAAAAATTTTGGTGGTTTTTTTTTGGGAACGATTCCCAAAAAAAAACCAGCGTTCCCAAATAAAAAACCACCCTCTTTACTACTGGCAGAGATATATATTAGGGATGCACCGGGGCCTGGCCCCGGCCCCGGCCCCGGTGGTCAGGCCCCGGTACCGACCGGGGCCAAAAATTAGCAAAATTTTGTAAATTTTTGACATTTTTTGACCAAAATTTTGAATTTTCGAAAGTCTAAAAGTGTTACAAATTGTTTGTTTTCCCGCTGATATGAATGAAAACAACGATAATGACGTTTGTATATCAAAAATTATTGCAAAATTTAGATTTTCAAGAAAATTTTGAAAATTTTTGATTTGGACCCCCAATTTCTAGGCCCCGGCCCCGGCCCCGGTAGTAGCGGCCCCGGTGCATCTCTAATATATATATATATATATATATATATATATATATATATATATATATATATATTATATAGTGTAACAAACTAATTATATGCTAGACTAAGCTTACATAATATATATCGTTGGCTTTGAAACTGTCAGTTTTTGCAGTTTCCTCAATTGTTCGATTTTTCCGTCCACAGTGTGTCTCAAATTGAACAAAGTAGCAAAGTTATCGAAATTCGATGAAAGAGAAATGGGGAAACACTTTCCAGCTGCGCTAATGCTGCTTACATATTTGACATTTTTACCTTTAGTAGTAGTCTAAAAAACGTCCAGCTCATATATTGTTATATAATTCTGGAAAATCCTAAAAAATCCTGAATATCCCTTCATAGCTAAACTTTCATGCACATGCTTGCTCGTTTGCTTGGTTGTGGTACGCAAGATTGGATAACGTTTAGGAAATTCCTACTTTGCATATAATATTAGGTTTTACCTTAGCATAACGTTTCTGTTTCTGTCTTTCCCTCCAGAGTCTTGAGCTTTATCTCAACATTTCTGGTCCACTGCTCCTTGCCTGGCTGGTTCTTTGTTCCCGGTCCAGCCCCTGGTTTCTTGGCTTTATTCAATTGAATCTAGCTAATTTGTCATGCTCCCCCCCCCCCCTTTTCTTGGTCTTATGATCTTGACTTGACTTTAGACTTGGGTGACTTCGGCTGACATAGGAGTTTGACATAATATGTATGAAACCTTTTTCCTTGTCTTTAGCTATGCGCATGTGTAACTTCATTTTTTACGCTGGGTTTTGGTTTGTTTCAGTCAGTTTTTTAATTAATATAAGTGTACGTAGTCGGTGTTGATTAAGGGGTGTGTGTGGTTCTCTGTATCTCGCTTAGGAGATTTGTTTGAAACTTTGAAGATTAACTTTTTGGTCTTGAAACGAAAGTGTCAGCGCAGACAAGTGCACCAGCTGTTTTTTTGGTTCAGATGTCTTCATCTTTTTTTCAATATCTTAACTGCTGATTTTGCTGCGAAGCAAATCCAAAATCTGTTCAAAAAACTACTGTCCGCATGATCTAGTCTTACGCTCCGTATTTGATGGCATAGCTTTATTGTTGCTGTAAACGTTAAGCTTAAGATTTTGACACAACAATTTTTGAAATATAAAGTTTTAAATTTTTTAACTACCTTAGCATTCGTTGGTAAATATTATATATATACATATATAAATATATATACATATATATAAATATATATATATATACATATATACATGCATACATAGTACATACATATATATATATGTATATATATATATATGTATGTTTATGTAAACGTATAGCTTTTCTTAGTTTGCTGAGTTTGATGTCTTGTAAAACTATTTTGTATGCATAAAATGAAGCTTATTTCAGTGCGGTGTGAACCGATTTTTTGGTTGTTTGTTACATTACACATATAGTTTCTGTTTGATGAGTGCGCTGTCCTATGGTTTCCCCCGTCACTTTAACCCTTATCCTTATGTGTGGGTAAAGCTCGCTTTTTATTACCAAGGCTTATGATCGTACGTATGTTTCACTTAGGGACAACATTAAAATACCCAGTTCGCCTGGTAAGTACTAAAGAATAAAATCTGCTTTTGTTCACACTTCAGCTACATACGTACCTTATCTCGGCCTTGCCCCCGTAAAATTGCAATAATTCTAAATTGGGTTTTGTCTCGAGTTCATGGTTCATTTGTCCCTTGTATATATACCGTGCGGTGTCACTCTTACGCATGTATATTATACATACATGGCTGGTTGGCTTGGCTCTATTATTACCAACCTCCGTACAAGTACAACTCCATTTTGGAAATACGTAGCTAAGGTTACTGAATAAACCTTTTTTTGCTGAAATCCATACGCGTTTGTAGGGATGTCCTTTCTGTCCTTTAATGATTGAGCTAACAAAAGGTCGAGGATAAGTTTCGCCTACTGCTACTGGAAGAGTAGGTAAGGTGGAATGGAGTAAAGGTTAAATTTTTCTTGTCGACCAATTTGGTTCTTTCCCAAAATCTTTGTAAAATGAAATGGAGATAGAAGACTGTAGAATTAGAATACAGCTTTACCCGATTCCATTTACGTATGTTCTATGTTCTATATTCTTGATGCTTATGCCATTTGTAACCTGGTTTCATTGAAGTTTGAATTTTCTTAGGCTTAACTTTAAAGAGAGAACTGTTGTCAATTGGAAGATAGTGGGTTCGTGCCCCACCCCTCAGGAGCCGCATTTTTTCTGGAATTTTAGAGGAGCTCGGCAGAGTGGAACTTCTGTTAAGTGCCACGATATATTCATATATATATATATATATATATATATATATATATATATATATATATATATATATATATATATATATATATATATATATATACGTTTGAATGGTTATATTCAGTAGTTCTTTTATGATGTCTCTGCTTTCACCGTTAAGCTAAAACTTAGCTTTAAGTTTACACGTATTGTCCTCGAGTTTCGAGGTGTTATAGCTCCCTGAGTGAAAGTCAAATCATATGGTTTAGGATTGAGAAAAAAGCAGACTAAAACTCAAGCTTAGTCGGGCTTGAAGTGCTCTCCTTTCATTTCAGAGGTAAATTTCGCTTTCAGGCCAGCTGAATGCGTGCCTGAAAATTTTAGGTTTAACTTAAGTTTGTTCTTTCCAGCAATTCTTTTTAACACTTTTGAAGGTGCTTGCGCTAGGTTTCACACTATACCTTGTATATATATATGCGTTTAATAACTAATTATCTGGAATTACTTCATTATACGTACTATACATATGCACAAACTTTTTTATTCAACTTTTACGCTCTGTTTTTGTTGATTCTGTAACCTTACAAATATTACGATATCACTTTTTATCGTTCAGCTGTAGATGTTGATACGGTTATACTATCGTATCCAATTGCTGCCTACAAAGTTTGTGTCAAGGCGACTTTCTCAGCACTAACCATTTGTGACCCTCTAAATGCCTATTACCTACCAGTTGCATGGTAACTTTGCCAGCCCGGTGCGGGCCTATGACTCTCATGACGAGGAGAATGATCATGTTCCCGGGGTGATCCTAGGCGAACCCTATCCCCCAGGTCTTCGCCTGGGGGTCCGCCATCCTTCCACCTCTGGGCCGGATTCCCATACGACCCGGACCTCCCGACAGACCATGAAGGGTCTGGCCCATATGTCCATTTTCACCCAGCGCCTGAAGCGTGCCATGCTGGTCAGCCGGCGAAGTCTGATGCAGGGGATTGGCGGAGGAGGCGGCACATCAAAGGATGATAGGAAAAAAATTGATCAGGATGATCTATCTTCTGGCACGTCCTCTGCCTGTTAGTTTTAGAGATGTAGAGACTAGAGATGTACAGGGAATGGTGTGACTTTTTTGTGTGGGTGTGTGATTTTTTAGCAAAAAACTATTTTGTGTATACGTAATTTAAGTACGTATATACCTAAGAGTTTTTTGATGGGGCTTAAATACGATTTGTATACGTAAGTAGTATATGTACTTTGTTGGGGGTCGATAACTCTAACTCTGCCGTATCAGTGCAACTGTTTATCTGATACCAGCTGTGAACACAGTTTCTTCTTGATGGTAGAATTTTGGATGGAAAGGGAGATAAATTGTGGTAAAAATTAGGGATGCACCGGGGCCTGGCCCCGGCCCCGGCCCCGGCCCCGGTAGTCAGGCCCCGGCCCCGGCCCCGGCCCCGGTGGTCAGGCCCCGGTACCGACCGGGGCCAAAAATTAGCAAAATTTTGTGAATTTTTGACATTTTTTGACCAACATTTTGAATTTTCGAAAGTCAAAAAGTGTTACAAATCGTTTGTTTTCACGCCGATATTAATAAAAACAAGGATAGTAACGTTTGTATATCAAAAATTATTGCAACATTTTAAGTTTCCAGAAAATTTTTGAAAATTTTCGTTTTGGACCCCCAATTTCCAGGCCCCGGTCCCGGCCCCGGCCCCGGCACCGGGGCCAAGGTGGCCCCGGCCCCGGCCGGGGCCACGATGAGGTCCCGGCCCCGGCCCCGGCCCCGGTAGTGGCCGCCCCGGTGCATCTCTAGTAAAAATTTAAGCCCCGGCCGGGGCCACGAAGAGGTCCCGGCCCCGGCCCCGGCCCCGGTAGTGGCCGCCCCGGTGCATCTCTAGTAAAAATTTAAAAAGGTTTTAAATGATTTAAAAATTTTTTTTAAAAACTACCCTGCTTCAAGCATTTTGAGAGATTTTGCGTTTTACCCTGCATAAAGTGCCATAAATGGTAGATGATGTGTTTCTCTTTCTTTCAAAAAACTCTTTCCGTCTTTCCTCCCTCCTTTTTTCCTCCCCCCCCCCGAAGAAATCCCAAAAAATACCCCTGGGCTTAGGCTAGCCGACTGAGACTTAACTTAAAGTTTGGCGTTGTAGACTGGTCCTGTGTAGAGTGTATAGTTTAGAATTTGCTAGACTTGATTCCGGTTCCGGCTAACGTTTATGATTGTTGATTCGATTTCCTCATAGAATGGGTCAAGAAATTTGACTCTAATTTTAGAATTCTGTAGCATTTCCAAAGACCCCAACATCCGCTACATTACGTACTTAATTATGTAATCATGGAATGTTGTCTAACACGGATTCTGGTATTCTTGTGTAGCATACCTTTAAGGGGGGGGGTCGCCAAGTACCAAATCTTATAGTCACCGATTTCGCTTATTTTTGGATATAATATACCCCCATATGTGTCCAAAAACAAGACAAATTTTTAGAGTCTAGGGTCAATCCTGCTAAGAGATATTGCAGTTCAAATCCCTACAATTTAGTATTTACGCCACTATGCCTCGCTAAGGGCTTCGAAGACGTGTACACATAGGATGACAAAAGACTACGGTATGGCCAATACATCAATTTGAAGCCTCTATCTTGGGCTATTTATTGCTGTGCAAATGACAATGATATGCCAAGCAACGAGCGAGAAACGGCGTTTGAACGATTTGATCAAGCTCCTTCCGACTGTTATTTACTTCAAAATTTAATGCGCTTTAACTTTCTCATACTGCTTTGTAGAGACTTGGTGCAATAAGTTAAAATGTTCAGGACACCGAGAGCTTCAATTTGATGTAAAATTTGGCTATATTTGAAAAATTTGAAAATTTGCCATTTTTTGACCGTAGGCCTCCGTCATCGCACTGAGGCATGCGTCCACAGTTAAACACCAGCAATTGAAGTGAAATTTAGCACAGAACTTCCTTTCATATGTTCAAATTGGCACACCAATTTGGTTGGAATAGCTCGGCTTTCACCCGACTTATGGACCATTTGAGAAAATGACGTATTTTGAGGCAAAATGCCAACGCGGAAACCAAAAGTGTGGACTACCCACAAGTAGGAGCATGGATTTTGCGTATGCGATTTGAACCTCTATTTGTGTACTGTGTTAATATCTATACGCGAAATCTGTGCAGTAAACGGTTAGTTCATGCCACGACGAAACATTTCTTTGGTGACGTTTTTGTAAGTCAAACTTCTGCAAAAACCGGCTTCACCCAACTTTGAAGATTTCTAGAAATTCGCTGAGCTAACTCAAAAACTCCTCATATAGATATTAACACGCTACCTAGTCCAGATTAACATTTTGCCAATTAATAGCTCATTTGCTCTTACACAGCGCTCAAGCTTTTGGTTACCGCGAAATTTTCCTAACTTTTTCGTTTTCCTATGTTTAACACATGTCGGGGTCACCTTTGGAGAACTATTGTGAATGGTAGGGAAAGTTTTGCAACAAACGCAACTGTCTTGTTTTGCGGACCCATGAGGAGTACAAAATATGTGAAAGTGAGAAAAATCGGAGATGGTCGAAAATTGGCGACCCCCCTTAATAGCATAGGGAATTCAAACTATCTTTGCTAGCTTCCACCACAGCCGTCCCCCACTAATATCTGGGCTGTTCTTACAGCTTACTGTTTTGGGTCCCTAGTTTTTACAATGCTACCTTGGATAGTTGCTCCGTTTAGTCTTAAAATGTTTGTCGTTTATCCATCCAGATTTTGATGTATTCACATTAACCAACCAAGCTAACCTTTACCTAATGTTATTACTGTGACTTAAGCTGCCTGACCCGTTTAGGCGTTAATAATTTAAACTTAAAGATAGTCCTGTAAGACCAACCACCGTGACTTGCTACTGAATTACTGGAGTACTGGAGCCTAGTAAACTTTAGTTTACTGAAGGTTACAGGGTTATTCATGGTTGCCAAACAGACGCTGAAGAAATGGAAATTGTTTGTTAAGATTAGAATGATCTAGTGACTGTTAGAGTTAATTAATTTTAAAAAAATTACGATTAGTCTTACATATCTTTACAATTAACTGATTTTATTTTTATTTCTTTCAGCCTCCTATACCAGTTCAGACAGTGAAGATGATACACCTCCCAGGGAAAAAGAACAGGTTAGTCATTAATTAATTATTTAATTAAATAATTATCAGAGTTTGAAACATTTCAATGATTTTTTAATTGTTTTAAGAGGTCACAATTCCGTGAACAGCTCGTGCCTTTTGAATTTGTATTCTTATGTATTTTTAAGTGATTTTACACTATTCTGTGTGCTTCTCGTTTTCGTGTTTCAGCGAAGTACAAATGGTTTTGCGGATTTCTGTGTTCGCAACATTTCCCACCACTCCTTTGGTCGCCGCGAGATCGAAATTGCTGAACAAGGTAAGAGAAACATACACTCTTGTTTCTGAAAATTAGTCCTTCTGTAAGGGAAGCAGGCATAGAAAAAGATTGATAAGCCTGCAATGGGAGTTCAGCTGATGGTCCCGTGGTGTAGTGGTTAGCATGTCTGACTCTAGAGCAGAAGGGCCGTGGTTCGATCCCCGGCGGGACCAATTCTTTACTTTCAATGGTGAGTGAAAAGCTGAACCTCCCTATTCCCTTCTCTCTTCTAGGTCCTGGTTTCGTGGGTACGAGGGTGCCTGACGCCTCCCGTTCGGGCTTGTCCTTGGTTTCTTCTTGGTCCACCAGCCCTGGTAGAAGCGCTACACTTCCAACTGACATTTCTGTGGTTTTCTGAGTCTTAAGAAGTTTTAAAACTATCAGTGAAACTCGTATTGCCGATAGGATTTGAGTGCGGGCATATTTCCTAAAAAATTGTCTGACCGCCAAAAAATTTTTGAGAGTTGTTAGCTTAGCTGTACCTACCGATATAAACTTCGAAATTGTAAATTGTTGTTCTCATTCACTCTCCCCTCTTTTGACGAAATTCATGGATTGCTCGTTTGTTAATTTGTTTTCTTAGTAGACAGTTATTTGAAAATTAGTTTTTTGTTTTGTCGTTACTTTTTTGGTATTTTTTTCCAGAAATGCCAGGCACCATGGCCCTGCGGAAGCGTGCCAAAAGTGAAAAGCCGTTGTCCGGTGCTAGAATAATCGGCTGCACTCATATTACTGCACAAGCTGCTGTAGGTCTTTTATGCTTTTTGGTTGTTCTTTTGTAAACTAAAGTCTGACACAAAAATGTGTGTCCAAAATCTGTAAGGCCTCCAGTGAACTCAATCTACGTCGTAATCCCATAAAACCATATATTTTCGGAATCCTTGCAGCGAGACAAACATTTTTATAAAATTTAAAATTTCTTTAAAATTTCAAAAGTTTAAAATATTGGTTTTCGGGGAATTTTTTTGGACTGTTCAAACTATTCAGCTCATTCTTTCAGATAACTTTTCCCGTCCGAAGACGCATCGATTGACACAAGAACGAAAAAAATCGGTTGAGAAATAAGCATTTTATTCCAAAATTTCGTTTTTTCCATTTCCTTTGATGTTTGCCGCTTTTTGCAACTTTGACTGATTATTACTCTCGACTCGCTCAACGGGAAAATTTTTCGATTAGATTTCCAGGACCGCCTAGGCGCCCGCTTTCACCTAATGTATGTGGTATTTCAAATTTTGAAAGTAGATTTTTTGAAAAATACCACTTTTTGACCCAAAATTTCGGCATAGCGATTCTAGCAAAAGTGAGTAAAAATAACATAATCATAAAATTCAAGCTGAGCTGAATCCAACGATATAAAGCTTTTGTTGCTACGACTTATTGCGCCAGCAGTGAATTTTTAAACAATATCCCTTATTTCAGCTTGTTTTGCTAGTTTACACTGCTTCAATCAAATCACGGCGGCAACATCAAAGAGAGCCAAAAAACTTGCTGAAATAAGGGATATTGTTTAAAACTTCATTGCTGGCGCAATATAAGTCGTAGCAACAAAAGCTTTATATCGTTGGATTCAGCTAAGCTTGAATTTTATGATTAGGTTACTTTTTCTCACTTTTGCTAAATCTGCTTTGCCGACATTTTTGGTCAAAGTGGTATTTTTCAAAAAAATCGACTTTCAAAATTTGAAATACCACCTATATTAGGTGAAAGCGGGCGCCTAGGCGGTCCTGAAAATCCAATCGAAAAAATTTTCCATTGAGCGAGTCGCGAGTAATAACCAGTCAAATTTGCAAAAAGCGGCAAACATCAAAGGAAATGGAAAAACGAAATTTTGGAATAAAATGTTTATTTCTCAACCGATTTTTTCGTTCTTGTGTCAATCGATGCGCCTTCGGACGGGAAAATTTTTCTGAAAGAATGAGCTGAATAGCTTGAACGGTCCGAAAAAATTCCCCGAAAAACCGATATTTTAAAATTTTTGAAATTTTAAAAAACGTTAAATTTGATAAAAATGTTTGTCTCGCTGCAAGGGGGTTACGGCATATATTGAGTTCACTGGAGGCCTTACAGATTTTGTACACACATTTTTGTGTCAGACTTTAGAACCACGCACGCACCGCTCTCGAAGTTTCATTCCCCCACTCCACCTCCGGCTGTGGAATCGACTGCCCTGCCACCCAGAGTCGTAGTCGGTGGTGCTCAGACTTTTCGGAAGAATGCCTACCGCCCGTCTATCTATCATCAGTTGCTTTGCTTGCTGATGTCTGATCCAGAAAGTATCCTGAACGTAAACTATAGATTTGCAGTTAGTGTTTGGTTCATGACTAATGTTTAGGTGGTTGCTAAATACATATATATGTATGTATGTATGTATGGGCTGGCCCCCTTTCCACAGATGTATTCAACATTAGAGTTGTCGCTCCTGGCTGTCGGACTGTGAATCCGGATATAAGCACCGGCACCCTATAACCTTCTTTAGGTTGGAGTTCTCTCCAGGGGTCACTTTTATGTATAGTATAGTATAGTTTACTTACTTACTTTGGGTTACTTTGGGTTCGGGACAGTCGACCCATGGGAACCATAGGTCAACTCCAGCAGGATAGACTTCCCACTGTGATGCCTCACTTTGAGGCTTTGCGTCCCGGTTAAGTAAAAAAGTCCACAGTGACTGAGTCCATTCATCGAAGGCTGCATCTGGGACCAGTTCGTCGATGCCGAGGTCGCACATGTGGCACATTACATTACACAATACAATTCGTACATTACAGCACATTACACTGCACAATGCAACAGATTACCGTACAATTACATACAGCAAAACAGTACACAACAATTTACTGAACAAGGTTAAATATATACCGGAATAACTAAGAGCCCTACCAAGCTCTACAAAAACTGCTCGGGTACATACCCACTTATACCGAAACAGACTATATATTTGCTGCCTATCATAAAAGAAGGCTTCAGCAACTCACAAATGAAGACTACGGATCCAAATAAAAAAACACGGATCAGCTCGAATACAGACACAGACAGAAGTCACATTTTTCTCAGGAACTAAGCCCACCACCGAAGGATGGCAATACCTTTGAAAAGCAGGAGAATAGGTATGAATATCACACATAAACTCCGCTCTCCATCATAGTTGCATCACCCTTGTCCGATAAGGTAGCTCTTTCGAGCTCCTTCCGGAGTTGGGATCAGCGCATAATTGTCGCAAGGTGCTACGCAGTCCCCGGTGTTTAGTATACTCTCCACCGGGGAAAGAGAGTTCCCAGCTAAGATGAACTCCCCGCTGAGAAAAGGGAGCCTCCGAATCTTTAACCCCTACGGAGGAACGGGGTGTTCTCTCAGACTCTAAGCATGTTTAGAGCCAGGCCAGGGAATTAACCTCTAGTCTACCCTGGATTCTCAGGGATACAATAATAAAACCGGCAAATTAACCGGGGCCGTATAAAAATTTTAGTTTTTGATGGGTTTATATATAAAAAGTATTTAAAATCCGCTGTCAACTTAAAAATGGGGGTAAACAGAAAAGAGATGACAGCGGGGGGCCTGCCATATCTGAGGCCAGGTTTCAGGAACCTGCCCCCCTGCCCCCACCGCGCGCAGCGCATGCAACCCGACTACAGGCAGCAGGCCACCAAGATAGCGTCGACGTGATGACAGTCCGCCAGACAGTCCAGTCTCCGCCACTCAGCTACCCACAACCCACAACCGGGCCCCACGCACCACAAACGACAGAGACAGCCGCAGCAGCAGCCACGTCCCGGCTCCTCCCACCCTCACCTAACAGCAGGGCGTCAAGGAGGGAAGCTAGGTTAGCCTTAAGAGCCGTCCGCCAGACAGCTCAGCAAGCCCAGCCTCAACCTCCCCTCTTCCCCGCTGTCGGCAGGAAGCGCCGTTGGCAGCGTCTATAGTATAGTATAGTTTAAGGTGGTGATTCCTTTTGGAGACATCAACTTTGAACCATTATTACTCAACCATTACTTAGAGTTAAGAAGCCATCTTTATATCAAAATGCAGCTTAACATTTACTCTTTCTAATAAATACAGTGAACATAACTTTAGTTCTTGGAAATTATTTTACTGCATTTTCGAAGTTATTTAATTTTCCAGATTTTTTGCAGACTGAAGCAAATTTTTTCGTGAGGCTTCGGCCATACCATTCGATTCCACTATAAAATAGCTGGGGACCCTTTTTTAATTATTATGAAACCGCTCTTCGTTATAAAGAAATTAACTAAAATGTAAGCGCAACCTGGATTTTGCCTACTTTTCCCAACTTTGGCAAGCGACCACTTTAGCTCTAAAGCAGCAATCGGGGCAACTAAAAAAATGGTCCCTGGGTATTTTTGTATAAAACACGTCCAGTAAGTGGCAACCCTCTAGCTTGCATAGTAAATGCTCCACAATCGTTGGAAAAAATTGGCCATGTTTTTGCAAAAACTACATTTTCTATAATAGCAGCGTACGGGGTAGCAGTTACAAGATTATAATGTCACTGATAATCGGTCTCAACGAGACCTTCAAGTTGACATCCGCAGTTTAATTCTACGGCTTACGTAGCTCAAGAAATGGTGGATTATTTGATTTCTGGAAAAATGACAAGTTTTCAACGCCAAAATAGGAAAATCCACTATATATATCTCACGATAGCGAAAAGCTAGAAAGGTACTTCAAAAAGCAAAAACATAGAGCTTAACAAGATCTTTCGAATGAGTATAATCGTAGCTGTACAGCAACTGCCTAACTGTCAAAAATTGACAAAAACCACCCTGAACGGAGACGTCGAATTTTCGAAGCGGGATTGCGCGGAGGGTGTTAGAATGCTAAAAGAACTTATTTTGGAAAGTTTCATCAAATTTTATCTTGATTTGAACCGTCAATCAACAATATGTGCCCAAAAGGAATCACCACCTTAAGGTGGTGGTATCCTTTTGTGCAGTGCTTTTGTGGTGTTTTTTGAAACTCTATAACTTTCGCAATTTTGGGAGTTGCAAAGAGCTTTATACATCGTTTTAAAGTTCATTATCTGTAGATTCACATGAGCTTACAGAACTGGCAAAATTAGCAAAAAATATCAGAAATTTTCTGACAAGCTGACATCTAACAGGATGAATATAGACCAAAAGTTTTTGAACATCGATTTCTCAAAACTGAAGAATCGGCCAAAAGTTCTTTTTGTGCCACGGTATGAAGGACATATAGGCCGAGGGACGTTTTTTTGGATTTGGCTCAGCAGGTCTTAACGGTCGAGAAAATCGGTCAAATGCACAGTAACACGAAATTTAGCAACTTCGCATTGAGTTTTCTTGCTACTCAATATGTTTTAGCCCAAACCAAGAAAAACGTCCCTCCGCAGAAGTGCGAATTTCGATTTTGCCGAAAATCTCCGGAATCCGTCGAGTAGTTTTTGAGAAATCGATGTTCGAAACAAAATAATCGCAGTTTTGCCAAAATGGTTTTTCGGCCAAATCTCTAGCTGAAAGCAATAAAGTCCGGCTAATAGGCATTCATAAAATGTGCATTTGGACGATGTATCGATTGAGTATAACTAAGCTAATTTTGTCCTTAACATGTGGCAGTAATTTTGAAAAAACTGATTTCCTCGAACATGGCCATTTTTGACCCTAAAAACAGTTTTTTGCTTATACTGACTTAAAACCACTGGAGATATATAGCTCAAAGGTTGTAAGAGCAAAAATGTTCATTTTCGAGTCCTCTTTCCAGCCATACCAACCAATCCCGTCTACCTACTGGGAGCTTAAGGCCAAAAACCAAAACTTTCTTATCTTTTGGCCTAAGAATACGGGACTGGTCCTAAAATGTTAAAGAGCACGGAAATAGGTTATTTCGTAAGTTTTAGCCCTGTGCGTAAAGGATTAAAGTCGTAGGAGTCAAGAATACCCGAAAGGAAACCAGCACCTTAAGAAAGGTTTCTGGATCCGTTGATGTTTTACTTTGATTTTTTAGGTGTTAATTGAAACGCTAATTGATTTGGGGGCTGCCGTCAGATGGTGTGCCTGTAACGTTTACTCTACTCAGGTATGTTTCTCCACCCGAAATTTGATTGGGATGATTTTCGAAAAAACGTTTCTTGTAATATCAACACGTAGTGTCTCGTTCCTCTTTAAGGAGGAATGACCCTATTTAGGAATGATTTATGGGTTCTGGCAGTTGCATCCCCCTCCCCCCTTCCTACCCCAATCTCTTAAATCGAATCTAGTTACGGTTTTTTAAAACTGAAACTGTATCAAAATTTCAGAGAGATTCACTTAGACCTTAAAATATCTGCCCGGAGGAGGCTGTATGTCATATATACATAATACACATTCTGCAAATACGGAAGATGTATGTATGTAATACTTCTATCGAGCTAGAATTGGATGTGTTGCTTGTGTTAGTTTAGGTGTTTTTTTCTTTTTTGATGTTTATTCAGTTTTTTATTTTGTAGAATGAAGTTGCGGCAGCTCTGGCCGAAGCCGGAATTTCCGTTTTCGGCTGGAAGGGAGAAACGGAGGACGATTTTTGGTGGTGCATTGATCGTTGCATAAACTCTGAGGGCTTTCAACCGAATATGGTATAATATAATATAATTAAGAGAAGCGTTGTTGTTGTTGGTAGTCTGCGTTTGCATTAACGTCTTCAGAGAAAGACATAGTGTTAATCCGATCATCAAAGCAGAAAAAAATATGAAAGACATTATGTAACGGAATCACCACCAAGAAATTTTTAACATTTATAATTTTAGCTTTAACTTTAATCCTTTATCCTTAACTTCAAAACATCTTCCTAGTTGCAACTTGAAATCTGTACACCTTTCCCCCCCCTTTGGTACACGTATTTTGTCAGTTTTTTTCATTTATTGTCAGTTTTTTGCTCAATATTTTCCGTTATTATGCAGTAGTATTAAGTTGTAGATTTTGGACGATGGCGGCGATGCAACCAACTATATGCTCAAAAAGTATCCCAGCATGTTTTCCAGCATCAAGGGAATTGTGGAGGAGAGTGTGACAGGTGTTCATCGGCTGTACCAGCTGGCCAAGACGGGGAAACTGATTGTGCCAGCCATGAACATCAATGATTCCGTCACAAAAGTAGGTACAATGTGTGGAATTTGAAAGAAATATTGTTTGCCAGCACACGTCCGACCCGAAAAATGTAGGTAGGTGGTATTGATAAAGTTTCTCTCGCTTTTGTCTAGTGCTCTCTGGGCTTATTCTAGGGAATTTTTCTTTGGGGGGGCCCTCGGGGGGGCGAGTCATTCTTGGGGGGGGCGAAAATTTTTCAAAATTTTTCTAAAAACATGCTAAAAACAGCGCTTAAATAGGCAAAGATTGACTAAAAATCTCCGGCGAAGTCGGTAAATTTTGGAAAATGTGGCTTTCTGAGCGATTTTTTCAGGGCAAAAGTTGGTACCAAAAGGGGCACCCACTTTTTTTTTGGGAGGGGATGATTTTGGGGGGGCGTGTGTTTCCCCCACTAGAATAAGCCCAGGTGCTCTTAACACGAATGCGGGAAGGTAACAGGAGACTGTGTAGGACATCTGCCTTGAGAGAGCTGACCCCTCTTCCTCCACGGTTGGTTGTAATTATCAATTTTGTCGAGGTGACCTCCTGGCTCAAGACCTGTGTGTGTATCTGGGGGGTAAGCATTGGCACCCCAAACCATGCATGATGGTGCGAAATTTCTGTAGGGATAACCATTTACAAGACTCTCCTCCCAATAAGGACTGAATTACTCCATTTGCATAGTCTGTCCCTCAAAAAATGTTTTATCTGCCTTTTTTATCCTCATTTTATTTGTCTGGTTTGTGTGAGCACAGTTTTTGACACTCTTTTGCCTACACACAATTATTTTCTGCTGTTTTTTTTGCTGAAAAGTATAATACATAGTCATCTCCCATAGCAGAAGTTAAATTAGTTTTTTTTACTGTTTTAGACGAAATTTGACAACATCTACTGTTGTCGAGAAAGCATTGTTGATGCGTGAGTTAGTTGCTGGTGTTATTGCTTGACTTTTCTGATTTAGCACTGATAGGTTTGCAGTTTCTTAGACCCTATTTTTTAAAGATTAAACGGATTCGATTAAAATTAATCCACATTAAAAACAGCACCTCAGATTAAACGGATTATACTTTAATCCAGCTAGTTAAACTAGTTAAACGTATTGAATTTAATCCGGTTTCTTTAATGCGCCTAGGATTATAATTTTAATTCTATATAATTCTATTTCTTCATTCTCACTTCGGATTAAAAAATGGCAGAGTTAATTTTAATCAAACCTGCTTAATCGCTGTTCCTTTAAATAGTAATTTTAATCCGTCTTCTACATTTTCATCTAGCTTTTAATCCTGTTGCGCGGATTAAACGGATTAAAAGTTGGCGGACTAAAATTTTTAATCGGTGTTTCTTTAATGGCCGATCAAACGGATTTTAAATTATCTCGTTTAATCCGAGGATTAAAAATGGTCGGATTAAACTAGTTTTTAATCCGTTTAATCCATTTAATCCTGCATTAACGAAACAGCAGTTAACATTTTAATCCGGCTGATTTTTAATCCGTTTAATGCTACCATTTTAGTCTTTAAAGAAATAGATTAGTAGATTATTAGATTATTGAAATTGTTAAATTTAGTCCTGTAGTTAGTTTTGTGTAGCTTACTACCTTTGTTTGCTACCTTTGTATCAAGTCAGTTTAACAGTCTCTGCAGATGCAATTATTTTCTAGCCCTGTTTTAAACAGTACCACCTTTAAATCTTAATTTCGCCCTGATGTTGAACGTAGGTAGAACCCTGATCTCAAAGTGTTTAAAATGTTTACTTAAAATGTGTTATGGTGTTTCTTGCACTGTTTTTTTTCTTGTCTAGATTGAAGAAAACGACAGATGTTATGCTTGGTGGAAAGCAAGTGGTTGTGTGCGGATACGGAGAGGTATAAGTCCGTCTTTTTCTCAATTATGTGTACTGTAATATGTAGAGTACACAATAACCCCGAGTGTGGCAAACGCCATATTCTTAGCTATCAGGCGCGGGACATGATCTGCACGATAACGGCCTACCCCCATCAGCAAGTGGACCCTAGTGACCCCCCCCCCACACACACAAAACAGACTATAGCGGATTTCACTAGGGTCTGATTTGTGGGGGGGATCATGTCACTAGGGTCTGTTGTGGAGGGGTCCTTTCGCTAAAGCCTGTTTTGTGGGGAGGTCACTAGGGTCCAATTTCTGGGGGGGTGGGGTTAGGCCGTTAGTGTGCAGATCATGTCCCCCGCCTGACAGCTAAGAGTGTGGTGCTTGTCACACTGTTAGTTATTATGTACTCTGCTGATATATAAGTAGGTAACAGTCAGGGTTTTGGGAAAGGGGGGGGGGGCGGCATACCTAAATATTTGCAAAACAAATGTCCATTTTGCACTAAAGATAGCTGAAACCGTCATTTCTCTCACCAAAAAGGGGGGTCCGGATCCCCTGTATACGCCCCTTTGGAGCAATAACGGTACTTAGCAATCGCTACTGTCGCCCTGAGCAGTTCTGTATCAAAGTTTGGCCTCCTAGGATTTAGAATTATGTTATGAATATTTCTTTCTAGTGTTTTTCTTGCTTTTTTTCCAGGTGGGTAAGGGTGTGGCCGCTGCCCTGAAAGGAATGGGCGCCGTTGTTTTCGTCTCTGAAATTGATCCCATTTGTGCCATTCAAGCTTGGTAAGAGAATTTTTTTCGTACCTTAGGTGTGCTCTACATTTATAGGTGGAGATGGAGAAATTATTTTCCCCAAAAATGTACCAATTGTTTCAGGAGGCAGCCATTTTAAGTTTTCAGGTTTCTCTTGATGTCGGCTGATCAAAACAATATTCATTGTGTCGGTTTTAATTGCTTGCAATTTGGTACTGCAATTGCAATTGGTAAAGGAGTTTCAGTTTTAGGTTTAGGTTTAATCCAATTGGAGGACAGTTTCAGGCCTTACAGCAAAATACCGGGCAAACTTTAAAGCTTTTTCTTTTTTCAGCTTCTTCACAGCTAAAATCAGTTTACAGTTGCAGTTGCAGTGCGGGTGCTCAAAAAGCAATCTGCAATTTGCTGTTTTCAAAATTATCTGTTAGGTACCTAGTTAGTAGTTACGATTTTATTCCAGTGTAAACGGTCGGTTAACCTTTTACCGACTTTTTTTGTGCATAACTTTGTAGTATGGATGGTCATCGTGTGGTGCGTTTGGACGAGGTGATACGATCAGCGGATATTATCGTGACCTGTACAGGAAATCGTCATGTCGTCTCCAAAAAACACCTGGAATCCATAAAAAATGGCTGTATTGTGTGTAACATGGGACATTCCAACACAGAAATTGATGTGGTACGTAATGGTCTGCCAGTGGTAGTTTTTGCACTGTGTGGATACAATAGTCTTGTGTTGAATTAACTAAATCTTAATTTGTTATTTTTTGAAATCATATTGATATTAATATGATTGTTTTTACAGCGTGTTTTCAGTGTTTTTACAGTTGTTGTAAAAAGACAAGATATAATTTTTCCTGATTTTTCCTACAACTTCACCTCACACACACACACACACCCTTTCTAGTTAAATTTAATTTCCAATTTTCTCTCATTTTAAAAATTACTAGATATTTTCTCACTCCTGTTCTTGGTTTTTGTAGGCTTCTCTGCGAGCCAGCGAATATAAGTGGGAAAGGGTTCGATCACAGGTGGATCATATCACCTTTCCAGATGGCCGGACCATTATTTTACTGGCTGAGGTATGTAAACCCAACTGATTTTTTGCAATATTTTTAGGTTACGTATAATTATTTTTTAAAACTGAGAACTTCATGTAGGGTTGGCGACAGGCTATAAGCTTGTCCATTCCTTTTGTTTTTTTGTAAGTTTGCAATGGTTGGCTCTTTGCTTTTTCCGGATACGTAAGAGCCTGTCGGAAATAAGTTATGCTCGGTTTTAATCCTTTGTTTTTAATTTGTTAATTTTTGGTCTTTTTTTCAAATTTAATTTTTTTCATTTTAACTGTGTTTTAGGGCCGTCTTGTAAATTTGAGCTGTTCATTCATTCCATCATTGGTCGTGTCTGTCACTGCTACCACACAAGTAAGGCTGCCTATGCTTAGTTGATTGGACAATTCTGTAATATTTCGATGTAATTTGGTGACAATAATTCTAGTTACAATTAATAATATTTCTAGTTTTTTGTTTCCTAATTGCCACAACAGCATAGCTAATTAAACCAGTGCTTAATTAATTGGGCAATTCATTAATACTTCTCGTGTTATTTGAACTTAAAGTGTTATTTGAAGTTGTTCATTAAACGTATTGTTTTGATTCCTATCTGTAGGTATTTCTATTGATTCAAATGAAAGCATTTTTAGTTTGTATTACACTATTACATTGCTTTTTTCAGGCACTTGCCTTGATTGAATTGTACAATGCTCCGAGCGGCCGCTATAAGTCCGATGTATATTTGCTCCCTAAAAAGATGGGTAAGGGAAGGGCTATGAACCCTTGGGTGTTTGTTGAGCCGCAAACGTTAAATTTGTTTTAATTTATACTATTTATAATTTATAATAACAATTTCCCTTAGATTAATTTGTTATTTTATCAAATTTTTTATGTCTGCCTGCTAGCTTAAAAGGTCATTGACATTCTAGGTTCTCTATGACCTTTGTCGTTTGCTGACTACATTAATCAAGTGTTTTTAATTTATAATAATAATTTATATATAATAAGTATGTATACTGTAGCCTAATTGTTTTAATTTTCTTGTTGTCGCTTCACAAAAGATAACCAACCCACCCACCATTCGATAATCTTATTCTGACTTTTTCAGAATACTTTTCTAAATTCTGTTTTTCGTTATTTAGTTTCTTTTTTGCTTTTTTCCTTTTCAGATGAATATGTGGCCAGTCTCCACCTGTCCTGTTTTGATGCTCATCTGACGGAACTGACCGACGATCAGGCAAAATATGTGGGACTGAATAAGGCCGGTCCCTTTAAACCCAACTATTACAGGTGGGTTCTACGTCTATCCCCCTCCTTTAAGGTGCTGGTATCGCTTTGTGTAAATTCGACCCTACAAGCTTCAATTCTTGATGAAAGTGGATGAAACTTTCCAAATACATTATTTTCGTGCTGTTTAACATTCTGGGACCAGTCCCGGATTTTTAAGTTTAAAGATAAGAAAGTTTTGGTTTTTGCCATTATTCTCTCACTACATGGTCGCTACACCGGATTGGTTGTTATAGTTGGAAAGAGGACACCAAAATGAACATTTTTGCTTTTACAACTTTTGAACTACCTCTAGTGGTTAAGGTAGTATAAGCCAGAAACCATTTTTGGGGTCAAAAAATGGACATTTTTGAAGAAATCAGTTTTTTCAAAATTACTGCCAAATTTTAAAGACAATTTCGGCTTATTTATACTTAATCGATACTCCGTCCAATTGCGCATTTTATCAATGCCTATTCGCTGGAATTCGTTGCTTTAAGCTAGAGAATTCGACGAAAAACCATTTTGGCAAAATTGCTATTATTTTGTTTTGAACATTGATTTCTCAAAAACTACCCAATGGATTCGCGTGATTTTTGGCTGAATGAAAATTCGCCCTATTGCGGAGGGACATGTTTCTTGGTTTGAGCTAAAACAACTCCAGTTGTGAGAAAACTGAATAGAAAGTTGCGAAATTTCGTGCCATCGCACATTAGCCGGATTTTCTGGAGTATTGAGGCTTGTTGAGCCAAATCCAAAAAAATGTCCCTCGGCCCAGGTGTCCTTCATATCATGGCACAAGAAGAAATTTTGGCCGATTCTACAGTTTTGAGAAATCGATGTTCGAAAATTTTCTGTCTATATTCAGTTTGTCAGATGTCAGCATGTCGGAACATTTTTGCTATTTTCTTGCTAATTTTGCTAGTTTCGTAAGCTCGTGTTAATATACAGATTATAAGCTTTAAAACGATGTATAAAGCTCGTTCCAGCTCCCAAAATTGCGAAAGTTATAGCGTTTCGAAAAATCACAAGAAGAGCACTGCACAAAAGGATACCAGTACCTTAAATTTAAGTAAAAAATGAAAGTCAAAACGTGGACGCCCAGAGTACAACCCTACACTTTATTCCACTCTGACTAGTATTACAGCCTCATTCTTCGACTACTCCATTATTCCACGTGGACTCAGTGATGTCCACGTTTTGATTTTCATCTTTTATTTGATTTCTTTGTTGTCCTCGTGAATCCGTGGACTGGTAGCCTTTTTGACTGTATCTTTCTCATTACCTTTAAATTTGGTTATTAATACACAACATGTTTCTAGGACGACTAACTTCACACGATTGATAGTACCTTTTTCCACCCCCAACCTCTTCTTATTCTTGTTTTTGTTTACTATGTACGGAGAGAGTAGGGTAGGTTATTTCGGTGCTTTGGAAATGATAGAAAAGCTGTCCGCAAAGTTATAGTTATATATATGTAGTAGCTCGTAGTCAGTGAAACACAATGCACATAAATACGTTCTTCACCCACACCCACCCCCTTTTTTCCAGAAAACTGTATTTCAGTTGAATCCTGAGCTATTTATCTTTTTTCTCCTTTTTTAGGTATTAATAATGTGTTCCCTAATCTGTCCCATTATTGGTCTTGGTGGCCCGGCTGAAAAGATTCAATTTCGCACCGTTTCTGTTATATATATATATATATATATATATATATATATATATATATATATATATATATATATATATATATATATATATATATATACTATTTTTTTTTCTATTTTTTGCCTATTACTGTTCATACGTATTATGTTCTTATTAGTGATAGGTAGAGTCCAGTGTTGTGATTGATACCTAAACGTGATATCAGTTGTAGCTTAAATCAATTGTTTAAATCGAAATCGTCTGTCCCTCGCGCTGCATTTTTTCAAATGTTTTTGTTTTGATAGGTTAAAATTCTCTTTTAACTCGTTTAATTGATGAATTATTTTTTCTCCCCACCCTCGGTCTTTTTTTTTCTATTATCTTTTTTTTTCATTTTCATTTCCCTCCCCTCTACTTCCTGACGGCCTTAAAAACGAATTAAATAATAATAGAAAATTTTTAAAAACTCTACTCCAGTATGACGGTAATAATGTCCTTTTGTCCGGAATCACCACCTTAACTCTAATCAAGCTTAACGTTCCCAGTTTTAGCTCTTTCCTGGGAAAATCTAGCTAAGTTGAACTCGTTCCTGAAATGGTGTAAACTCTACAGTTTTCAGTTCAGGGAAAGTTATAAACGTTGTCTGGGTGATCACTGTTTGATTGATTGGTCGATTTTAAGCTTGCCATAAAGTCTTTTTCCATTTTTGAAATTGAGTTGTTATATTGCCTATGTTAACATTTTCTTCCTGTGTATGCTTTGTGCAAAATTCTTATTTTGCGACGTATATACATACTTTTAAACCATTGTTCGAGTTTTAGTAAAAGCTGAATTGTGTGCAAAATTTGTGATTCAGTTATATTATGTAGGTAGTCTTTTTTGTTGAATCTATTTTGTCGTTTTCTGTATTCTGATTCATTATAATATTTATCTTTGTTACCATTCGTTGTTTGTTTGTAAATAATGGTAATTAATCTTCATGTGCTCATTCCCTCTTAATGTAAATGTGCAGAATTTGTGGATTCAGCTAAGCATTTTATCTATTTTAATAATTTTGATAATTAAATAATCAATTGGAGTTTTGAGTTTTGTTTCTTGGTACGTTTCTTTTTCATAGTTTTTCTTGGAGTGTGGGCTGGAATTTTGGAGTCTGCTTGGTTTCATTTGTCGTAATCCTTTATTCATTTTCTGATTATTTATAGTCCAGTTTTGTGGTTTGCTCTTTAAACTCATCATATTTTTAATCTCCGTGAAAGGGGCTCTAACTTTGTTCAATTTTCTGTAGAAATCTGTATTTATTTTTGTTCACTAATTTGATTGTGTGTGTTTGGACGCGGGAGTATGATGATTATAACGATTTAAAAATACAAACTTACTTCGATTTTCAATAGTGAATGCAATTTCATTTCAATGCCTGAGTATATTTTCGAGGATCCCACCCCCAATTTTAATGGGGGACGGGGAAAAGAAAGAGCTATCCGACCTTTATGTAGATGTATAGGATTGTTTTGATCAATGTGTCATTAGTTGTAAGATTTGAAGTGCCCAGGTGTTTTAATGTTCACTTTTTGGTTGTATTTATCGACAGTTTTTTCTAGAGCAAATTCAACCACTTGTTTCAGTTTAATTTGTTGTTTCTATTCGCTCATTTCATAAGGCTGCTGTAAACGCTTAATATACAGCAATAAAAATTGCTATGATAGGAAAAAAGTCGGTATTTACGAAGAATAGAAAACAGAATTTAGTTAGTTATGTCCTAAATTAGTGGCTGTAAAAGTTGGTTGGCTTGTTCATTTACTTTGATTTTCATTTTCTTTTTTCTGTTTCACCGTTCCGATACTCCGTTTTGATTATATTATTGCATTTGCATGTTACTATGTACGTATATTGTTATTGTGTTGCAACTGAATGCAGCTTTTTGGATTCGTCTATTATTTTGCACTGCATATAAATATTTATTGTTTCCCGTTTTATCTAATTTTGTTAGTGTTATCAAGAGTATATAATGACAATGACAAGAGTAACATGATAATGATAAGAGTTTATCACTAAGCCTAGTCTCTGTTATCAGAGCAAAAACTATGCTCTTTTCGCTAACGGCTGACCCCCCCTCAAAATTTAGACCCATCACTTCAAAGAAATTTAAGCGCTACGCTTGCATGCTAAAGCTCGAAAACACAACTACTCATGTGGTTCAATGTGTGTCATCTTTGGAAAAATGGAACTATCTAACAATTCACTTTAACAGTTATATCGTATTAGACTTTATGCTGAAGTCTACTTAATAGTACGTGTCAGTTTTATTTATCCTTTGCCAAAAGGATCAGCTGAGTATTTGTAAATTTGGCAATTCACGAACTCAACAACAACTAAACTGTTGACGCTCAGTTTTGTATTTTTCTTATATATACTATATATTTGTAGGCATCCTCGTGTATATTGTTTGTATAATTTGACTGGGTTTTTTATTATTGACCTCTGCCCGTTGCTGTCTAATAAGTTACTTAGGGTTTTCGTGATTACATTAATTGTGTTACTATTTTGGGACTGTAGCTGTGCTTTTATTATGTTATTGTATTTAACTGTATGCTAGTTTAACTTGGTTCTTGAATTATTAAAGAGTTTAGTTTTTGTTTCATTTTCCAAGAGTACATAATAGGATAAGGTTGAGGTGAGAGAACATTAGGAGTAGCTGAGCTTAAGGCACTTTGCATCTTTAAGCTATTCTGATCTATATGTTCTTTTTTAATCGCGAGTAAATCACGCCTTGTTAGTACTATATGTCTTTTATTACATAGGCGTGATTTGCCCCGCGGCCGCCCAACCCCAATGCCGCGTCCACATACAACAGGTATTACATCTGCCACGGCGATGCTGATGCATGCAAGCGGCTACGTCGTGACAGGATTAGTAGACAATTATATATAAACTCATACAAAAGCATGAGCGTATATATACACACAGTGAAGCAAGGTTGGCAGCCCGGGTTTGTACGCTATTAGATGTTTAAAAAAATGCGACTGAGAAAAACAAATGTGAGGTTATTTAGTTTATGAAAGTACATACATTGCGTGAAACGAAATAAAATATGGCATGCAAAGGACTACTGTCCTTGTAATGCACGCCCCCGCATAAACTTGTGCAGCGGAGCTTCATGCTTTAACAATTTTGACTTAAATGTGCTCAGAGAGGAACAGGTAAGAATACTGTCCGGTAAACAGTTCCAAACATTGCAAATTCTATAGAAAAAGAAATGGCTAGCTCTTCTTCGTGGCGTTTCATGACTAAGAGTAGATGATTGGCCTTTTCTTGCCACGGCTGTTAAATTTTCGTGACGTTTCGCCCATCTTGACCTATTGAACATTGGGTGCAATCGACCCCAGGTGCAATTGAAAACTGGGTGAATACAATAAGTATAAGTGCCAACTAACTAAAAATTGTCCCCTGGTAGTGTATAGTGGTAATGTTACACAGGTATTACGGGTAGAGTCCCGGATCAGATCCCCGACCGCCTCTTATCCCAACAGCCCTCTTAACGGCTACCAGCCTGAAGACGCCCATAGGTAAAGATGGGTGAAACGTCGTGATCAAAATTTAACAGCCGTGGCAAGAAAAGGCCAATCATCTACTCTTAGTCATCTTTAAGTTAGTCGAGACTGGAGAAGAAATAGTAGACGTTCGCAGCAAATACTATAGCATAGGAATACTAGATATTTATGGTAACTTGGGTTGGGTTTTACAGCAGTAAGGTTTTAAAACAGCAATAATTGAGATTAGACATGTAGATATTTCTGGGATCGTCCGGTACAGAAAATTCGGAGACTTGCGGCTTGTGAGTTGTGTATGACTATGAGAGCTCCTGATCCTATTCACTTTCCCTCTGTTTCTCCTACTTTCTACTGCTTTTTGCTGCTCATGCTTAGAGAGAGTGTGCCTTCAATGTCACTAAGGCTAGACACAACGTAAAAGATCAACAGATATAAGAGTTGATACTTTATTGGGATATATAAAGCAGTACAGCATTATTTGCATTGTAATTTGGCAAACGTTTTCACACAATCAGTGTTCAGAAAACCCCAATCGCTTTCTTTACAAAGTGTCGCCCTTAGCCTCAAACTGCAGTGAGGACATGGCATGACGACGTTGTCTTAGGAATGGATTAAACCGGTTGTTACGACAGAAGGGGCCCCGACATTGACCCCGAACACAGTTGTTGGAGGGGGAGGGGAACCCTAGATCTTCCTGGAATCGGCAGGTCTGACCCGGGGGACAGCCGTTGCAGTTCTGTTCCGGATTCACCAGAAGCGGGAACCGATCGTTGGAGAACAGGAGATCCGTGGTTCGGCAAAGTCGACGAAAGTTGGCCCCCGTATCGCGACACCAGCAACAGTTCTGAAACAAAAAACATGACAGGTTTAGGAAGAAATAAAATATATCAATAATATTAATAATAAATCAAATAAAAATAAATTAAAACACATAAATCTAATAAAAATCACGCAAGATTTTCAGGTATATATTCAAAAGCCTTGTAGTTCTAGCTTCAGTAAACGTATACGTGATAGCATTTATTTAAGATTCAGTAAGCAGTAATGTCTAATATTGTTGTTGCTGTTTGCTGCATTAGACATCACAACGTGGTGATCATATCATACCCGAATTTGTAAAATTTTAATTGGTTACAGTATCAGTGCAGCACAGCTTACATCATCTGGGAAACATCTCCAGGCATCAATGCCGCCAGGACCCGTCCGCCAGGCCATGGGACAATTCCAATGAGTGTCATTAATGCAGTGAAATCCCTGGTGTCCCGTCTCCCGAACAAACAGCGCACAGCCATCTAAAAACAAATTGTAGCACGTTAATCTGTTTTTGAGCTGTGAATTTACATGTACTGAAAGAGCATGAGTCAGCAATCCAAAAGTTTGAAATTGGTTTAAGTTTGAACTCATGGTATGGCATGCAGGTTGAGTGTAAATTGATGTTGATCCTTGAACTTTGTACTTTCAATCCTAATTTCAACCTGGGTTGACTACCCTGGAAAAGACGAATAGTCGACCAAATGTAAAAACATTGGAAACAAAGGAAAATAGAAAAACAGAAAATAGAAAAATGAAAAAACTCTTGATGGAAAACTGGAAAAAATGCTGCAAACTGTATGTATCCTCTCTTTATCCTTGTTAGGTATGTGCTTTGATAATCTACCCTTAAATCCAATGAAATCCAGAGAAAGCCTATGAAAACTTACTCGCCAATTGAACCACGGCCCAGATCAGAAGTAGTCCTAGCAAACCTTGTGGAGCCATTTTAAAATCAGTAGGAATTTGAAATTGTGGATGAACAAAAGATACAACTGATGCCCCTTTCACCTAACCTGTGTCTTTAAATACTAAAATTTAAGTTATGGTCTAAATACTTTTGCTAGAAAAGATGACATCTTTAGATGCTCCGATGTTCTAAATATTTGCTCATCCAATTGATGGCTGTTTTTCTAGGAATGAAATTTGTTAAAAATAGAATTTCAGAATCTGATGGAAAACAAGAAGTTCAGACGCGAAAAGGCCAGGGTTCACTGAGTGTGAAATTTTTTCTAATTTGAGTTTTCACTTTATTAGTCAACAGAAGCAGTGAAATATTTTTATGAAAACTAATAAAATGAATTCAATTGTTTGATGTTTTTAAGAAATCTAACGTTCAGAAGATTGAAAATTAATTGGAGCAAATTTAAACTTTCTGTATGCATCCTAATAATTCATCATTTTATGAAACCGTATGTACAATGACTGCGAATAATTTTGTGACAATGTGCATGTGCAAAGCAATGCACTTTAAATGCTTGCTTTTGCTTGCTATTTCTTGAAATTATTATAGGGGGGCGCGAGAGCGACCCCCTATAATATGGGTGTAAAAGGCGCTGCGCGGCCCTTTCAGACTCGTTCGAGCACCGTGCCAGCTCAATACTGAACGAAACTCGGCAAGTTTGGTATCGTTGGAATCTACACGACGAGTACAACACGTTGCAAAAAAGTTTTGGTCAAAATTTTCAACTTTGAAAATTTTCGCTTCCGGACAAGTTAGGTCCGTTTGTTTTGTTTTTTTTCTGTGTAAGTCACGCTTGGAAAAATGCAATTTTGTGCAGAGGTGTTTGAAAGATGTGGACGTTTTCAGCCGGAAAGGTTTATATTTTCCGAATGCCGATATGGTCCCATGTGATCTAATCAGTAATCAGTAACGTGAAGATCTGATCCGGAACGCGCGTGATGAATAGTGGCGAAAATTTAAGCTAAGTTTTATAAATGTTTCGTTCTAAATTTAAGAAATAAAATATGGAAGATTTTGATCATTTGGTGCCTTCAAATAATAGGTTTATGGTGGCCCAAATGGAAATAACCTTCTAGACACTAAAATTTAAACTTGGATAACTTGCCCTTTACAAAAATATAGTTTGTTTCAAGTCCAAAGGACAAAAGTACAATTCGATCAATTCCTATGAGACCTGCAAGCAATTTCTTAAGCAACGGAAATCAAAGATTATCATTTGTCTGAGCTGTTTCGGGTTAGTTTTCAGATTACGATAAAGAAATGGTTATCCAACCCCTGGAGTTGACGGGTCGTTCCGTAGAGATGCTGGAGGAGAATAACACTGCAACTTACGATATGATGACTTTAGCTGTATCGCAAATCCAGCTAAGTTTACATTCTATATGAACTTGATTTTAGTGAATAATTCAATTTAAAGCTACCTTTATCGGTTTATTGTGTGCGAGAGCTTATTTTTAATAATGTCGTCCTGATTTGGTGCGGTAACGGGCATGGGGGGTGAAAAAGGTCCCCCTGTGCTTGTTACGGCATTATTGTCAGGGGGTGTAACTTTAACTGTATCCAACCTGGCACAACTTAAATATCTCAACGCTGGTTTTACAACATGCGTTTTCTCTTGATTTTACAGAGTGCTCACTAGCACATTTATAATTCTACCTTCAATTTTTAACGCTTCTGCATGGAAGGCAGCTTTCCTATCTTTCCTATTTGAGAGCTCGCCCCCTTTTCTGCAGCCAGCTTTTTCAATAAAGCTTTGCGAGCAAGCTAGTAATAGGTTTCTGCCATCTTAGTCACTGTTGATAGGCGGGGGGCAGCTACTGTCGGCGTGACGACGGTAACTGCCTTGAGGGTGACTGCGGCTATTTCAGCATTGCTGACCCTGGCCAATAACCGCACGTCAGTCTGGCTTGGGGGCCATGTTTTCTGTCCTTGGTCTTCGTTTCTCCGCTCCTTTGACTGCCTTTCTGTAGTCTGCGGAGAGCAGCATCTGTCGGGTCAGCTATTGAACCCATCGATGTTGGGCCAAATACAAAATACAAAAAAAAAAAAAATATGGTCCCATGTGCCCCGCGCTATATTTTTTCGCTGCCCGGCCCGGCATGCCACCTGTGCGGCCGGCCAAAAGTGGCCAAACGGCGTTTTTGGTCAAAAAAGGCCAATTTTGTGTCACGGCCACAGGGCTCAGGGAACAAGTTAGAGAGACGCGACTTGCTGCATAAGAAACTTTGGGATGGGTAGCGTGTCATAACGTTGGCCGATTTTTGATTTAGGTCTTGGACCATTCTGGCGGCCGGTCCAAAGTTAGTCGGTCCAAACGGCCATTTTCGGAAAATTTCTAAGTCCCAACTCTACAGAAGATAGTCAAAAATAGGCCTAAATATGCTGTTTTCAGCCATTTAGTGGGGCGCATATACGGGTTATTGGGGTCGCTGAATACGATGAGCATAGGCGCAGCGCTGTGCGGTGCTGCTAACGTGCTGTACTATTATGCAGCAACCATAGCACGCTGTCTGTAGACTTACTGTAAACGGCTAAACATATGAAACTTCGTGAAAATTGTGTCTCGAGTAAGGGGGAACTGTAGCTATGTTAGTTGGTGCACTCTCTAGCTTTCACCGTGCTGTATGTGCTGCCCCAAACACAGCACAGTCGATAGCAAGTTATTCATTCGTCACTGGTATTTGAAATTCGGCATACAGATAGTTTAGGACATGACAAACTATTATAGATACGTTTCGTATACTTATTACGATGTTACTATGTGGTTGCGCTGCAGTGCAGTGCTGCAGAGGTACAGCACGGCCTATAACTAACTACAGATAAGTTGCAATCGTCCAAAATTTTGCATGCAAGTGCGGCAGAGTATTGCAAATGGTCCCGTATGAGTTTCCTTCACCGACAGTAAAGTTTGTATCTAGTTGCGCTGCAGTACAGTGCTGCTGAAGTACAGCACGGCCTATAACTCGCTACAGGTAAGTTGCAATCGTCCGAAATTTTGTAAAAAAGTGGGGAAGAGCATTGCAAATCGTGCCGTATGAGTTTCCTTCGCTGGTAGTATAGCTTGCATCTGGTTGCGCTGCAGTAGAGTGCTGCTGAAGTACAGCACGGCCTAGAACTAGTTACAGATAAGTTGCAATCTTCCGAAATTTTGCTCACAAGTGCGGCAGAACATTGCAAATCGTGCTGTATGAGTTTCCTTCACAGACAGTAAAGTTGGTAAAGGATCTGGTTGTGCTCCAGTAGAGTGCTATATGCTATATATGGGTATATAGCCATGGGTATATACTGGATGTTGGATTTCTGTCAAAAGAGAAAAGGGAAGAAATTGGAACTTTTCAAGCTTCTTTGGTCCGTACTTTCGGTTGACAATTAATGATTGGCGGAATTTTTAAAGTTTCTTTCACACAGCTTTAAGGTTTTTGGTTTTTACTGAGAACCTTTAAAATGAAATAGGACTAGAATAAAAATGCTCCGGTGGAGCATGAAAAATGCAATATGGGTGACATTAGGTTGTAAATGGACGGAGGACTAGGTTTTAAAACGTTAATATGGGAGGGGCAGGTTGTAAATGCCAGGAGGACTAGGTTAAAAGCGCACTAATATGGACCAGCTTCGCTGAACAACCCATATTCGCGGTCACTCATGCTCCACTCCACATGACATGCGTACTAGTAAGATCTACATTCTTCAGCTTTCAAAGCGAACGGGACGTTTTGAAATATTAAAGCTGATTTCAAATAAACAATGCAGTTCTGGTAGAAAGGTGTTCAAGGTATTTCTTCTGCACTGTCAGCGCAGAATCTTGTATGTATTAGGGGGAGCGCGTTAGCGCTCCCCCTAGAATAGGGAAAATTTGACGCAATGTGTATAATCTGGACATTGTTTGGCCTGTGGCCAGCGGAGGAGTGGACCGATCGGGCTGAAACTTTGTGTGTGAAGAGCCTGTGGGCAGGGGTACATGCTGTGAAAATTTCAGCCGGATCGGCCGGGTAGATCTTGAGATATGGAAATTGGCCCCCCGCGCAGGTCGCGTTTCTCTCCATTTTTTTCCCCTAGGGGTGCAGGTCGGAGGACCCTTCAGAGCCGTACTATTTTAGGTTTTTTTTGTACAAAAAGTTCCTCAATTCCGGGGAAATTACTTTCCGCGGTTCCCGGACACCCCCAGATGGCCCCACCCCCCCGGTGGGGACCCCCCAAGTGACCCCCGAAAAATAACTAAGTCCGAAAATTTTGTAGCTTCGAAATAGAACGCAGCGCGCGAAGCTGGGCTCTCATATTGGGGTTTTGGCATGACCCAAGGGTGGACTACTGCATAGGCTATATTAGATGTCGGCAGGTCTCCTGTGGCGCCCTGGCCAGGGGTCACTAGTTAACGTGTAAAAGGGGGGGGTCTGGGCCTACGGAGTAGGCAGCCCTATACATAAGAGCTGCTGGGCTGAGGTTTCGTATTCGAATAGGAACCCCTATATGGTGAATCTAAAGGACCCATTAGTTTCGCTGTAGGACCTATCCATGTGGCTGGGGGGCACCCTGATGGTGGTGGGCCCTACCGTGTCGCAACTCCAACTTTAACCTCTTCTACAGAAATATCTACAGTGAGCAGGTCTCTCTTACTTGGGGTTTGGGGTGGGGTGCGGGGGCACTACAGCATAGGCTATAGTAGGTTTCGCCCGGACCCCTGTGGCGCCCTGGCCAGGGGTCCGGACCGTGGACCGTGGCCAAAATGGCCAAAAATCGATTTTTCCAAAAGTGGCCATGTCTGGTATCAAATGAAAGCCCTTGGTGAGGCGAACATTTTTTGTCATTGGAGGACCCCTCCAAAGTGGCCCCAGCGGCCTGTGGCGCCCTGGCCAGGGTCCGGACCGGTCCAAAATGGCCAAAAATCGATTTTTCCAAAAGTGGTCAAGTTTGATATCAAATGAAAGCCCTTGGTGAGGCAAACATTTTTTGTCATTGGAGGACCCCTCCAAAGTGACCCCAGCGGCCTGTGGCGCCCTGACCAGGGTCCGGACCGGTCCAAAATGCCCAAAAATCGATTTTTCCAAAAGTGGCTAAGTTTGGTATCAAATGAAAGCCCATGGTGAGGCGAACATTTTTTGTCATTGGAGGACCCCTCCAAAGTGGCCCCAGCGGCCTGTGGCGCCCTGGCCAGGGTCCGGACCGGTCCAAAATGGCCAAAAATCGATTTTTCCAAAAGTGGTCAAGTTTGATATCAAATGAAAGCCCTTGGTGAGGCGAACATTTTTTGTCATTGGAGGACCCCTCCAAAGTGGATCCAGCGGCCTGTGGCGCCCTGACCAGGGTCCGGACCGGTCCAAAATGCCCAAAAATCGATTTTTCCAAAAGTGGCCAAGTTTGGTATCAGATGAAAGCCCTTGGTGAGGCGAACATCTTTTGTCATTGCAGGACCCCTCCAAGGTGGTTCCAGCGACCTGTGGCGCCCTGACCAGGGTCCGGACCGGTGCAAAATCGATTTTTTGGAAAGTTTCCAAGTTTGGTATCGAATGAAAGCCCTTGATGGGGCGAACATTTTTTCTTTGGAGGACCCCTCTGGCTTTTTCCTAGGCAAAAATTTCTGGGGGGGGGGAAGTCTGGGGGACCCTGTAGTAAAAAGCCAGCCCCTGCAAAGTGGTCCCAGCGCCCTGTGGCGCCCTGGCCAGGGGTCCGGACCGATCAAAGATGGTTTAAATTTAAAATTTGCCTGACCCACCTCCCTCCCGATCCATGCCTTCACGGTGCTGCCTACGTTAAAAGTTTACGTTTAATGCTTATATATGTATATGCGAAAGTTATTCTTAGTTTTAGGCTGTATATAAGAGCTTCTGCTTTATGTATAATGTTTATTGAAACTTGATTTTCGAATTATGCGCTATGCGTCCAGTGTTTTCCGCACCAAGTATGCTTTATTCTCTCTACTCTCATGACTCAATATGATTGGTGCAGTTATTCACGATTTAAGCGTTCGAGCGCTGCATATTTCTCAGATGTAAGCTTTAACTTGACTATTTGATCTCATCTCATTTGATCTCTGTCTTGGACATTACGTACCTGTTTATTCTGTTGCCATCCTGTATATATGCTATATTTTCCCCTCCTGCTCCTGTATATAATCGTTATCCAGTAACAGATACCTCATCTTGATCAGATATCTGCCCATTGTCCCTTATATCCTCTGCTATTTCCTGTGCTGTATCCTCACATGGTGCTTCTCTATTAGTTGTCGAGTAACGTATCCATCTGATCCCGACTCAATGTCAATCCCTTATCCTTTATATATAAATCCGTTGTAAAGAAAGTAAGTGTTCAGTTAATATTTCTGTTTGTATACACTTGTATAGTCATTAGATTAGTTGAATTACCGTATTATGCCAAACAGTGGCCCATGGGCGTTTTTCAGAATTGGCAATTTTTGATTTGATTTTCGTAATCCAAAAAAGCGCCCACCCCCCGAAAAACGCCCATGGGCTATATTTTGGAAACCGTTTTATAATAATAGCTTTGCCAATTTTCGATAAAATCAATAAATTTCTACGGACAAGCTGCTCGGCACGTGTCAGTTGCTGATAATATGTCTATCCAAACAACCGAAGATTGATTATAAACCGTATAATAGCTTAAACAGTGAAAACTTTTAGTTTTCTAAGTCGTGAAAGTGAGCATTGAGAAATCCAAAAAGCGCCCACCTCCCGAAAAAATGCCCATGGGCGTTTTATTGGGTGGGCCACTGTTTGGCATAATACGATAGGGTTTTAGGCGTCGTTGGCTAATCTAAATGTTTTTGCATACAGGTTTCCTTCACTGTGCTCTATCGGTTGATGTGTAAAAATCCTGCCTAGCCCAACAACTTATTAAATTATTAAAAAATTAGGTGTTTTTCTTATCCCAAAAAATTGTAAGGTAAGAATGAGTTATCACGCATTAGCTGACCTCATAGGGCATACCGGGCTTTCTGGCTTACTTCTAGGTCAAAATGTATGGGGGGGGGCGATATGGGGGGGGCTCGAAGAAGCCCCCCCCCATCGATGGGGGGGCTCACCCAAACTGGGGGACAGATTTTTTGACAAATTTTTAGGTTTTTTTGTGAAAAAAATGCTAAAAACCGCTAAAAACAACTAATTTTTGGCGTTTTTTAAGCTAAAATAGTGCAAATTTAGGTAAAAATCCGGCGAAGCCGGAAAATTTTTTGAAAATTTAGGCTAAGAATGGTAAAAAATGGCAATTTTTGGGGTTATGGGGGGAGGTCGAAATTTATGGGGGGGGGGGCTCCCCGAATGGGGGGGGGGAGGACGCCAAATGGGGGCCCCCCAGTATAAGTAAGCCAGGCTTTCAGAAACGGCACCGCTTCTTTTATCCTTATTTGTTGGTGTTTTATATTTTATGTCTGATTATATTACTGCACGCATGGGCAATGCCTGCACAACTCCTGCACATGTGCAGGCTAGGAAAAATTTACCCCCGCGCAGTGCGCAGCAAAAATTTTACCCCCGCGCAGTAAAATTTTCACCCCGTGCAGGAAAGCGTGTCAAGATTTTATCCCGTGCATAAAATTTTTATCGCAACGCAACAACATTTTTACTCGCGCGCAGCAAAGCGCACTAGAAGTTTATCCCATGCAACGAAATTTCTAACTCGAGCAGCAAATTTTACCCAGACTCAGTAAAATTTTTACCCCCGCGCAGCAAAACTTTTATCCCCACGCAACAAAGCGCATTAGAAGTTTATCCTGCGCAACGAAATTTCTAACTCGAGCAGCAAATTTTACTCACGCTCAGCAAAATTTTTTACCCCCGCGCAACAAAGTTTTTACCCGCGCGCAGCAAAGCTCATAAAAATGTTATCGCCTTGCTGCAAAATTTTATCCCCTCGCAACAAAGCGCATTACAAGTTTATCCTGCCCAACGAAATTTCTAGCTCGAGCAGCGAATTTTACCCCGCTCAGTAAAATCTTTACCCCCGCGCAACAAAGTGCAACAAAATTTTTATCGCGCATAGCCAGCGTTTTACCACCGCGCAACAAAAGAGCATTAGAAAATTATCACGTTCAACGTAATTTCTAACACGAGCAGCAAATTCGCTCAGTACAATTTTTACCCCCGCGCAACAAAGCGCATCAAAATTTCGTCCCGCGCAAAAACTTTATCGCTCGCAGCAAACGTTTTACCACCGCGCAACAACCACTTTGTGGCCGGGATTGGGGTTAGATTCAGCCGGTCAGAGGTTAGAGAGATTTCCCACATTTGGCTGAACGTCTTTGATAGCAATGATTTTGCGGCGCGAAAGTCGACCGGGTCTTCTGACTGGCTGAGTTTTGTGGCCAGAGTTGCCAGGAATACTCTCGTTGCCTGGAATATTTGAATGGCCAGGGATCCAGTAGATCTGTAGCTGTCTGGCTCCAGATTCCAGGGGGGCGTTTCAAAAGACGCTCCTAAGCTTAGGAGCGCTCCTAAGTCCTGCTTAGGAGCGAACTTAGGAGAATTCCGTTTCAAAAGAATTCTCCTTAATAACACTTTTCTTAAATCCTTTCGGAGCGCTCAGACCGCTCCTAGCGGTCCTCCTAAATCCATTTTTATTGTTTTTGTTGCACGATTTGTCGTTTACTTAAATTTTCATTTCTTTGATCCAATTATAATTAACGTTTGGAGTTTGGCGATCTTGGACTGCTTCAATTTTTGAAATTTATGTTTTCATTTACCTTAACTCACGTGCTGGAGCTCGTCTGTCCGCTTTTTGCAGTTTTGCAACCCAAAAAATTCGAGCTTGAGGTGCAGATCGAACCATCAACCTTTGGAATTTAGATGTACAAGCAAAATACTAGCAGTAATTAGCAGTTCCGTGTCAAGCTTTTGAATTTAGTAAAGAGCTTTGTGATTGTTGTAGTTTTTGCTTTGCTATAATTTACTTTGACTCTCAAAAGTGAAAACAAACGAATTCCACCAGGACCCGACACGGTGAAATTCAACTTCAAAATCGACAAACTGTTTTTCTCAGAGGCTGCTCCTTAAGTTCTTAAACCATTAACTATTTAGTAGTTGGGTGGAAGTGAAAAGTTTTAGGAACAGTGCATATGTTTAACCAAGTGAGTTCCAATTTCCTCTAATTATGTCATGCGGGATCTGAAGTTTTGCATATTACAAGCACGAACCAAGAGGTAGGTCGCTAAGCCTATCTCTATTCTTTAGAAATGCTACACTCTTAAAAAGACTTGTAGAAATTCAGGAATTCCTGTATTTTCCACAAAAGTAACTTGTATATTTTACCGGTTTCTTGAATAGTAAAAATTACGGGATTTTTCTGTAGAAAATACTAAGGAAAGCTGTTGTCTTTCTTCGGGAGTGTCCTGCTGAAAATACCAAAGCAATCTGTAGTTTTGTTCGACTTTTCCGACAATCCTACATGAGCTACAAAAACCTGTAGTTTTCACTGGACAAAACCTGTTATTTTTACTGCAGCGACTTGTTAATGAAAAAGGGGACATGGATGGGCGGCCGCCGCCAAAATATTTTCTTCAGGGAGCGGCCGTTGCAAAAAGTCACCCATGGGGCGTTGAAAGACTGAAAATTTAGAAAAATTCCAGAAGTGGTAGTCTCCGAAAACTATGACCACTGTCTCCCTTATTATATTATTATTATATTATCTACCACTCTGTTTGCGTTATCAGCGTATCGAGTTCATGATGTTTCTGACGCTGCCTGTCCTGTGGCGAAGGACAAACACTTCGCTACTACCGTTCTTAGTTCCATTTTCCGCTGAACCATCTGTGAAGATTTTTACATCGGCCGGTTCAAGTGCGGTCATGAATTCTTCAGTGACCGCCTTCTTAGCTTCCGGAGAGTCTGATCTTCGTGTAAGGGTGGCGACCTCGTTGCTGACGGTGAGCCCCGCAGGCACAAGCCAAGGGGGGACCGGCCCAACAGCGCCGAGTTTTTCTAGCCTGGTGCCTGCCAGACCGGATTCCTCGGCCAGCTGACGGCCCACTTCTCTCCAAGACGCTTGGGATGTGAGGCGCTGCCGGACTGGGGCTGTGTAGGAGTCTGCAGTTGGATTTGAGTCTGGGAGGCACTGATATTAATGGAACGCTGTGGCAGTCAGGATTTTGGCTCTGATGTTGAGAGGAACGGGATTAGCTTCCTTAAGGGTTAGTTCAGACGGCGAGCCAGCCGGGCAGCCTGTGATGGTTCTGGCAGACTCATTTTGGATAACCTGTAGCTTCTGGAGATTGGAGGGGGCTGTGGTGGCCATCCACGCAGCGCCACAGTATTCAAGAGCAGACGCTATGTAGGCAAGGTAGACTAGGCGCAGATCTTCTTTCTGACACTTAGTGCCGGAGATGGATCTGAGGATGTTGTTCCGCTTTCGGTATTTGGCAATCAGTTGGTCGATGTGTGCACGGAAAGAGAGAGCTGGATCGAACTGTGTAGAATTTAAAAAACTTTCTCGGTTCTTCAAACTGAAAGGAATTAAGGTTCCGTAGACAGGACTTCATGCAAAAACAAAAAATTCTTCAACTGAGGTCTATGCCCCCCAGATCCCCCATTGCAAACGTTTTACCGCCACCCGCATTATAATTTTTTACGGCCATTTTTACGACACCCCTCTTAATTGTTTCAGTCTACATTGGTCGTTCCATCTGCAGTTGCTTGCTTATATATTTTACTTACATGCTCTTGATTATATGTTCTAAAAACGGAGTTTGGTCAAGTCAACGCTCGAGCAAAATTCTCCTTTATGCTATATCCACACAGAATTCATGCTGCCGCCGCTTCCTTCATAATTTATTTTTCAAGATAGATATTGAATTTGTGCAAAAAATTGATTAGTTTGTTTTTGCTGTTTTTCACAGCATTCTTTCCCTAATATTTCCCAGTTGGATCTGTTTTTCATGCTGATTTCTGCCAAACCATAAAGATGCACTAGCAGTTTGGTTAAAATTCCAATTGTATCCCGGAGCCAATCATTTGAGTGTTTCCACTAAGGATTTTCACACCGCCATGAGGGTTGAATCCGACGAAATCAGAAAGTTATATCTACGGCTTTTTATAATGTAAAAATTACTTGTCATAGCTTCGACTTTTGAAATTTATGTATAACTTGATTAATAATGCTAATTCAATCTTAAAAACGGAGTGAGTTATAACTGCATTCATAAAATTCCCTTGCTATTTAAGCAAAACCAGAGAAAAAATTAGCATTTTTTTTGCGAGATTCATCAAAATCTTAGAGGATTGTGTAAAAGTTAACAAATTTTTCCGACAAAGGGGTTGAAAGATGCGTGAGTAAAACAGTACTGTAAAAACTACAGTCGACACATTCGGAAAAATTAAAAATTTGACTCCCCCCCCCGCGCAGTGAGCTCGAAGGCTGGTGCAGGCTAGGCCAAGTTAACACCATTACCCATGTATGATTTACTGTATACTAATTCCTATTTCCAGTCTCGGCAAAGTCCGGAAACAGAGCCCGCTTGGAAGGCTTTCGAGAAGGAACCAATTTTGGTGGAATAACGTGTTCAGGGCTACGATCGCGTGATGCCTCAGGTGATGGGGACAACAAAGCGGCTACTCTGGACTCCCGATCTCTTCGAGACGCACTGCGTTCAGCCAGTGAACGTCTAACGGTGTCCAGGACCCCAGAGCGATCTATACCTCGATCTTGTTCTGCCGTCCCAGGGGAAGAATGGATACCTGGCGTCACAGGGCTGGTGGCACGTGGAGACGCAGTTTTCGCGACATCCTTCCCAGCAGCAGAAGCGGAATCCCCTTCATGATTTGAAGGCAAGGCTTCCGGGGAATCAACTACGTCCACTTCAGACCCACGCTTCCGCCGTTTAAAGTAATCAGCTCGCCTTTTACGCTGTGGTTCCAAGCGGCGCCGCTTACCCATTCCTGTAAAAACAACATCAAAAAATCAGTATATATATACTTTATGCAGAAAAGTCAGAAGTTGGAGGACCGCGTTTACGAACTCCCTACAATAGGTTAAAACAGTTGCAACAGCCATCTGCACATACAACTGTATACCAACCGCAAATTCAGGCTGGCGGGCCGACTACGGAAATAGGAATTAGTATACAGTAAATCATACATGGGCAATGAACTTGGCTCTAGCCTGCACAGCCTTCGAGCTCACTGCGCGGGGGGGGGGGGTCAAATTTTTAATTTTTCACGATATGTGTCGACTGTAGTTTTTACAATACTGTTTTACTCACGCATCTTTCAAGCCCCTTTGTCGGAAAAATTTGTTAACTTTTACACAATCCTCTAAGATTTTGATGAATCTCGCAAAAAAATGCTAAATTTTTTCTCTGGTTTTACTTAAATAGCAAGGGAATTTTATGAATGCAGTTATAACTCACTCCGTTTTTAAGATTGAATTAGCATTATTAATCAAGTTATACATAAATTTCAAAAGTCGAAGCTATGACAAGTAATTTTTACATTATAAAAAGCCGTTGATATAACTTTCTGATTTCGTCTGATACAACCCTCCAGGCGGTGGGAAAATCCTTAGTGGAAACACTCAAATGTTTGGCTCCGGCATACAATTGGAATTTTAACCAAACTGCTAGTGCAACTTTATGGTTTGGCAGAAATCAGCATGAAAAACAGATCCAACTGGGAAATATTAGGGAAAGAATGCTGTGAAAAACAGCAAAAACAAACTAATCAATTTTTTGCACAAATTCAATATCTATCTTGAAAAATAAATTATGAAGGAAGCGGCGGCAGCATGAATTCTGTGTGGATATAGCATAAAGGAGAATTTTGCTCGAGCGTTGACTTGACCAAACTCCGTTTTTAGAACATATAATCAAGAGCATGTAAGTAAAATATATAAGCAAGCAACTGCAGATGGAACGACCAATGTAGACTGAAACAATTAAGAGGGGTGTCGTAAAAATGGCCGTAAAAAATTATAATGCGGGTGGCGGTAAAACGTTTGCAATGGGGGATCTGGGGGGCATAGACCTCAGTTGAAGAATTTTTTGTTTTTGCATGAAGTCCTGTCTACGGAACCTTAATTCCTTTCAGTTTGAAGAACCGAGAAAGTTTTTTAAATTCTACACAGTTCGATCCAGCTCTCTCTTTCCGTGCACACATCGACCAACTGATTGCCAAATACCGAAAGCGGAACAACATCCTCAGATCCATCTCCGGCACTAAGTGTCAGAAAGAAGATCTGCGCCTAGTCTACCTTGCCTACATAGCGTCTGCTCTTGAATACTGTGGCGCCACGTGGATGGCCACCCAGCCCTCCAATCTCCAGAAGCTACAGGTTATCCAAAATGAGTCTGCCAGAACCATCACAGGCTGCCCGGCTGGCTCGCCGTCTGAACTAACCCTTAAGGAAGCTAATCCCGTTCCTCTCAACATCAGAGCCAAAATCCTGACTGCCACAGCGTTCCATTAATATCAGTGCCTCCCAGACTCAAATCCAACTGCAGACTCCTACACAGCCCCAGTCCGGCAGCGCCTCACATCCCAAGCGTCTTGGAGAGAAGTGGGCCGTCAGCTGGCCGAGGAATCCGGTCTGGCAGGCACCAGGCTAGAAAAACTCGGCGCTGTTGGGCCGGTTTTACCTTGGCTTGTGCCTGCGGGGCTCACCGTCAGCAACGAGGTCGCCACCCTTACACGAAGATCAGACTCTCCGGAAGCTAAGAGGCGGTCACTGAAGAATTCATGACCGCACTTGAACCGGCCGATGTAAAAATCTTCACAGATGGTTCAGCGGAAAATGGAACTAAGAACGGTAGTAGCGAAGTGTTTGTCCTTCGCCACAGGACAGGCAGCGTCAGAAACATCATGAACTCGA
>JASAND010015316.1:0-52644 GCA_030248195.1 Trissonchulus latispiculum | reverse complement strand
TGGAGGCTCTTTTTTAGTTATTAGGAAATCGCTTTTCGTTATGCAGAAACTAGATAAAATGTATGTGGAACCTTGATTTAGCCTACTATTCCCAACTTTGGCAAGCAATCACTTTAGATAGAACGTAGCAATCGGAGCAACTAAAAAGGGTCCCTTGGTATTTTTGTGTAGAATACATCTGCGATGGAATAGAATACAAGTGATAACCCTCTAGCGTGCATACTAAATGCTCCACAATCGCTAGAAAAAGTTTGGTCGTGTTTTTGCAACAACTACATTTTTTACAGTAGCAGCCTACGGGATAGCAGCTAGAAAACAATCATGCCTCAGATAATTGGCCTCCATGAGATCTTCAAACCGACATCCGTAGTTTAATTTTACGCTTAGGCTTGCGTACCTCAAGAAATGGTTGATTATTTAATTTCTGCAAAATGACAAGTTTTGGAGGTCAGAGTAAGAAAATAGGTTTTATCTCACGTTAGAAAATGCTAGAAAGCTGCTTTCAAAAGTAAGTGAATCTTTCGAACGACTACAAATATAACTATGCAGCTGCTGCTTAACTGTCAGGAATCGGTAAAAAACTGTCCTGAACGGAAGTGTCGAATTTTTGAATCGGGATTGTGCGGACTGTGTTAGAACGCTAAAACAAGTTGTTTTGGAAAGTTTCATCAAATTTCATCTTAATTTGAGCCGTCGACCAACAGTACATAAGGGTGATACTCCGGTAGGCGCACACCTTACTAAACTGAAGGTTGACTGCAAAACGCTCTACTCCGGGAGGCGCACACCTTACAAATAGTGATTTCTTGTACTAGTGATAATATGTACTAAACTGATGCTACTTGTCCGCTTGGAACTGCAGGGTGTCATGGTGCAATCTACGACGTTGCAATTCGGGGAAGACCCAGCGTTCGCTGCAACGGGTGCAAGCGGTATCGGAGCGCTCGGTCTGGACCTGCAACCATTTTAAATTTGCAGGTTCAGCCGGGTTTGCCTCCATACTCGTTCTTTGCTAAACCCGTGAGAGACGGAAAATCTAGGACGAAGTTGAAGGTTAAGGAAGCTCTGCTAATTATGTATACATTCTCGAAGCAGAATACTCTTACTCAGATCAAGGAGTTGCTAGGCCACAGCAACGACTGCATATCTGATTGGTTAAATTATTGCAGAGAAGTGTGCCTTGAGGCTATGCGGACAGCCCCTCCAGTCGGTGGACCAGGACAAGTTGTGCAGGTAAATCCAATTAAATTATTAATTGTTAATTATACTTCAATATTTAAACTCTAAATTTAAATTAAATTAAATTAAACTAAATTTCAAAATTCTAGTTAAATTTTGAAAATTCTAGTGACTTGTTAATTATGTTAATTCTACGTGGCCACCCTTTGTCCTCTCATTCAGCAACATATTGCAGCTGGAACCACCATAATCAGCGATGAATGGCGTGCCTACACTGGGATTCCCACTTGGGGTCAGTATCTGCACCGAACTGTTAACCATTCCCAATGTGGATCCCGGCACCGGAGCCAACACTCAGCGCATTGAGACTCACTGGGGCGCACTGAAGACGAAACTTCTCCGTGAAAAAGGGGCGTCCGTGGTCACTTGCTGGCTGGACATTTGGCTGCTTACTCGTGGTTTGCTTGCCATAAGAAACCCCTTTCAAGGACTTTATTTCAGAAGTACATCGCCAGTTTCCTGTCGTTTGAACTGACTTTAGTTTACATTGCTTGTTCATGTTTGTTAATACATGTCAAGGTAAGTTATTGCATGTTACATTATGTTTATGAATATGTTCAACTTGTAATTAAATAATACCTAATGACATTTTAGTTTGCAATCAGTTTAGTACATATTATCACTAGTACAAGAAATCACTATTTGTAAGGTGTGCGCCTCCCGGAGTAGAGCGTTTTGCAGTCAACCTTCAGTTTAGTAAGGTGTGCGCCTACCGGAGTAGAGCGTTTTACAGTATGCCCTCAGTTTTGTAAGGTGTGCGCCTACCGGAGTAGAGCATTTCTGACAATTGCGAAAAATTGTAAGGTGTGCGCCTACCGGAGTATCACCGTACATAAGTGCCCAAAAGGAATCACCACCTTAACAGGATCTTTTGCAATGCTGCACGTATGTATGAGAAGGAGCCTCCATATCTCTGAGCAGCAGCTACAGCACTATGGGTCCGTCACGTCCAACTAGCCCTGAGGGGTAGGCTTAGCTGTGACGATTTTCAATCACAAACTTTCCAGTCAATCGAAGTTTTAGTCCGGACATATTGTGACTATCAGGAAAGTAGTCACAAATATCTGTGGTTTAAGTACATAGGTTATACAGCATATACCAACAAATAAGTTCGGAAAGTTTCCGAGTAAAACAAAATAGTCTCAAACTTCATCGTCTAAAAACATACAAGTCCGAAAAAATAGTGACTACCTTCAGTGTCACAAAGGTTGCGGGCTAATTATTTGTTAGTCACGACTAAGCCTACCCATCAGGGCAAGTTAAACGTGGCGGGCCCGTTTAATTAAAAAGCAAATGGTTCTTCAACGTGGAAACGCTAGCTGGTATTGTTCAGTCCAAATTGTCCACCACTCTTAGGAAATTTCCTCAAATTTTTAATCCTTTTCAGATGAAATTGCAAGTAATTGGCAACATGCGCAAAAGGTTGTCACCCAGCACCTTTAGAAAAATCAATATTAGTTTAGTATACAGTTTCTCTTTTGCCAAGGAATAGTGCCCGCAAAAGATGATCTCGCGTTTCACAAAACGTTCGAACGTTCAAACCAGGTCTAGCCAACTATTTGGTTTCCCTGAAGACCCATCCGGTTCAGTCAGGTTCCGCTGTTATATATTGGAAGTTTCCTCGCTGCTTTCAGGAAGTTCCCCCTCAAAGAAACGGAAAGCACTCTTTCGTAATGCTAAGCGCAATGCCGAAGTACATATTTACAAATGTTTAGGAGTGACTTGCAACTTTTAGAACTAATTGTAGACCTACTTTGGTCATTATACCGTGAACTGTGTCGACATTTGGGGTCTTTTCCAGATTACCCCCCCCACCACTCAAACTTCTTAAAACTCGACCAAATGAGCTGAAATTTGGTGTGGGTAGGTTTTCGACCACGCTGAGTTCAAATATTGCAAAATTTTTCGATTTCGCGAAATTCGATTTTTTTCGATTTTTTTCGATTTCTAAGGGGGGACCAAGGGTAACCGAAAAATTTTTTGTCTTCGATTTTGCTGAAAAGTTGTATATAGGGGTTTTCTGGGCCGCAGAACACGAATCTGAAGTCTGTTTTTTGATTCAGCTTTCCGTTAGCTTGATATAAGCTAAAGTTGTAAGCTAAAGTTCTAAGCTTGTGGTGAGCTAACGAAAAGCTGAATCGAAAAACGGACTTCAGATTCGTGTTCTGCGACCCAGAAAGCCCCTACATACAACTTTTCAGCAAAATCGAAGACAAAAAATTTTCGGTTACCCTTGGTCCCCCCTTAGAAATCGAAAAAATCGAATTTCGCGAAATCGAAAAATTTTGCGATATTTGAACTCAGCGTGGTCGAAAACCTACCCACACCAAATTTCAGCTCATTTGGTCGAGTTTTAAGAACTTTGAGTGGTGGGGGGGTAATCTGGAAAAGACTCATTTGTATGCTAAGTATTTTCTATGACAGTGAAGGCGGACAAAATGAGTGTATTTGTTGACTGCCACACCATACTGTAACTGAATAAACACCACAGTCACTTGACAGCGGCATGAGTGCACGTAAAAATTTATTATTAGTGTAAAGAGTAAGATATTCAACATCGAAATTTAATTTAATCCATTCTCTCAGTGTTAATTTAACTTTACTTTACTTTAACTTCAACATTTTCAATTGGTCACAAACAATAAGATATTATTTATTTATTTTAGTTTATTCTTTGATTTAATTAATTTGAAGATACTATGACTAGACAGTCGGGACAATTTGTCCAAAAGTAAGTTCTGGTAAATTTATGGCTCTAATTTTAGCATCAGTGAACTGCTTAGATATCAGAGTCAGCCCTTGACGACTGACAGATTAATCACCAGATTGCCTTTATTTAATTGAATAGGGGCTATATTTGCGACTCAAAGAAAATTAATTACCTAATTTATTTTCTCCACAGAGTCTCCAAACGTCAATACTTTGGTGGAACTTAGGGTAGAGTTCCAAACGGACAGCTGCAGCCTATCGGGTTGGAAACCTCTGAGCTTATCGATTTAGTCAAGAAAATTAACGCGAAGTCGCTTGCTAAAGCTACCCTTTTGCTTTGCCTTTTTGCGGCTGTACGTACATTTCTAATAATCTTAATTAACTGTTACTTGACTACTTACTTAATATTACTTGCTTCCAGTAAATTCAGAAAGTTTTGTGCGCTTACTATATGTCACAACCATCCAAAAATCCACTAGTTTTCTCTCGCATCTTACTACTACTGATTTCTCTGCAAGTTTTCATTGCAATTTCTATCGTATGCTTCGGAATTGGACTTTTTGTGCACAGTTGGACATGGCATGTGCAATATCTGGACAGATCCAAGCTCGGTGCAAGTCATAGTTGGAACGAAACTGCACCTTTTGACTTCGTCTTTAACATTGACGGTTCACCGATATGGGGTGGCGGATTCTTAACCATCTGCGGCCTGCTTTGTTTTACATGGGCTAGATGGAAACCTTATGACAAATCTTTGATGCTGGGCTGCTTCGTACTGAACATTTTAGCCGTCATTTTCTGTGTAACAATACTAATGATGTCTTGGATGTGGGCAAGAGTGCTCCAGAAATTTCGGGAAGGTTCGGTCCGACAGCTGATTGTTTCCGGAAAGCAGGATATTGAAATTTCGTACGCAACAGATATCTTTTTCGTGGCAGCAGCCATTGTGGAATGTAAGTGAATAAATCAAAGAAAGGAAAATTTTTATGTCTTAAATTACTGCAGTTTACAGGAATACCGGTAAGGTGTTTTCGATTCACAACCTCAGGCGTTCAAATAAGCTTTTTAGTTTGATTGATATAACTGATAAAGGATGAACGAAAAGACAGTAATCACATGCTGTTACAGTAATCAAACAAAAATTGCCGTTGCTGTTGGATTGTAGAGTATACATGTTGAGATTGGTATCTGAGTTTTAAATTTTTCAGTATTAACCAGCATTGGTACCTCTATTATCATTTGCATAAATTGGTGTGACTGCATGGATGTGACAGAAACTAGTGCTTCGAGCCATCAGTCAAACAATGTTTCTAGTTCTCAGGTAAACATTATTAGCCAATCCCTCTCTATCACTTTAATGCATGCGCTGGTGGTTCTCTGGATTTTCGTCTGACCTGAGTAGAAAGCCTTGGAATGGAGGGCGCGTCTTAAAGAAACCCTGGAGAGCTATAAAAACAGGCATCGGAAAGACTGATAAGCATTATATGGAAGCTCAGGTGATGGATGTGACGTAGTGCCAGAATATCAAACTTCGAAGCAGAAGGGCCGTGGTTTAATTCCAGGGTGGGCGAGGTTTTCAATTTCCAGCCAATTTCAACTTTAAGGGCTAAACATTCTCATTTGCATTTGTCTCCCACTCCTGTTTCAACAGCACTCGGTGTAGAAGCTGGGGCCGGTTCCAATTTTCGAAACCGGTTCCGGTTCCGGTTCTAGGGTACCGGTTCCGGTTCCGGTTCCGGTTCCGGTTCCGGTTCTAGCTTCCGGTTCCCGGTTCCAAGTACAAAATTTGCAGTGATAATTTTCTTTGTTAATTTTTTGTCATAAAATACAAAATTGTGTCAACAGTTGATTGTTCAATGCTACTGTGCATCAAAATGTTTATGACACCTGTATGGTGTAACCATAACCTGAAATTATGGATGGCGTTTGGAAAAAAGAGCGAACAACGCGGTACACCAACAACGCCTGCCATATATATCGAAAGAAATCTTAAAGCAAGAAAATGATTCAAAGAGAGTTGCTGAAAGGTTAGCTTTAAATTTCTTTAATGAATGAAAACTACAGTGGCTTTCAGAGGTTGTTTCCAGAAAATTTAAATATATATAGTTAAAATATTAGAAAGATAGGAAATATTAAAATTTAATTTTGTGCGGAATTGGCTACTTTCTTTCACACAGACTCACCTCTATGCAGACTATAGTTCTGCCGAAGCCTCTTTCTGTTTATGTACCTTCACTCTTTGGAACTTTGTGTCAAAAGCCGAAGAAGTTCCTGAAAAATAAGAAAATCGGTACTAGCAGTTTTCAAATCTTTCTGCTCCTGCAAAATTTAATTGTTCTTCAGAGATAATGTTGACTCCGGCTTGAGGCTAAAGAATAATTGAAAGCGTCTTTTAAAGAAGCTGCGTTTTGGAAGCAAAAATGATGAAACTAATGAAAATATATAAACTATATACACAAACGTAGTCATTCGAATGCTCTCACCAAAACCTACAACTTTGCTCTGGAAAGTGTTCTTCGATTCCTTACGGTCTAAGAGATAAAAAGAAAAATTGGTTTTCAAAGCTTATTTGATTTGGATTTGATTTGGTTTTCAAGCTTGATCTAAACTGCTCGGCAGCATAACTGCCTAAGCACAGCAAGGAAAATCCGAAATTTTACTTGGCGCAAGATTGTTTTGAACAAGGATTTATGTTAACTCATGCAAGCAATTAGAAATCTGCTTTACGCTACATTTTGGCGAAAACTGTTGAAGGAAAATTTTAAGTTTTGTATTTGGTAATTTTGTTTGGGAGAAATAACCAGAAATAAATAATAAATAATGATAATCCAAACTTGAAACTTTTGGCGAAAATCGGACAGAATTTACATTTTTCTCAAAATAGTGAGCTTGTTTATTCATTAAGCAATTTCAGAACAAATACCCTCGGGAAAGGTTTTTTGTAGCCTGAACCGGTCGCTTTTTTAGCTTTCACACACTTCGAGAAATTCATGTTCAAAACTTTTCGAAATCCGCAACAAATGCAGAAATCGTCCATAATATCAAGTAGTGTTTGAGGCCGGCCGGAGTTTCACCGGCCGGACGATCGCCGGCCGGCCCGGCCAAACCCATCGGCCGGCCGGCCGGCGGCCGGTGAGCCCAAAGGCCGACCGGCCTAGAGCAGTTTGCAGTGCTGTTATTATAACTGCTAAGATATTTATTTTCGGATGTTATCTTAGAACATAAGCACAGCATAGCACAAAAAATTAGCAAAACTAGTTTTGGAGTCCATTTTAAGCTTGGTTGCTCTATTTTGTAAATTTCTGATTGATGATTTGTATCCCAGCCGGCGTCCGGCCGGCGAGCGAAAGTCGTCGGCCCGGCCGGCTTAGGCCGGCCGGCCTCAAACACTAATATCAAGCAATTAACTAAGTGGGAATAAACAACTATTTATAATATTCGTTCATCGAGTTATTCGTTAACTATATATTCTTGAAATGTGAACAACTGTTCGAATATTAGTAGTAAGTAATCGCCAATTTTGAATTAATCGCTAATGATTCCACATTTGCGCCAATGCAGTTCTCGTTTCAGCTGTCGAGACATCACAGAATCATGCCCAAGAATCAAATGCTGGTAGATTATGAGATCCAGGCCAAAAATCCAACTTTTGCAAATTTTACATTTGGCAAAAATTTTAGTTCAAGCTCAGTTTCTGAGCCTGGAACCGGCCGGTTCCAAATTCTACCGGTTCCGGTTCCGGTTCCGGTTCCGGTTCCGGTTCTAAAAATCCTTCCGGTTCGGTTCCGGTTCCGGTTCCGGTTCCGGTTCCAACCGGTTCTAGTGGAACCGGCCCCAGCTCTAACTCGGTGCCTGGTTACTAGTGCTGACCAAGATTTTGTGGGTGGGCCGTCATCGGCCGTCACCGGTGGGTTGGCTGTCAGCCGGCTGTCCGAAATGAAAGCAAAATGAAAAATATTTTATAGTTTTCAAGGTAAATAGTAACCAGTTGACTGCGATAGGGTCACTGGTTACTATTACACCACGCAAAAGTGGTCACTGGCCGGCCGGCCTGTATTTGACCAGGCGGCCGGCCACTGATCGACAGCCTGTATCTGACCGGCCGGCTTGCCATCGGTCGGTCGGCGGACCTGATTTCGGCCGGCCTGTATTTTGTATTCAGGGTACATTAGCGGCAACTAAGTTTGTTGTAGCCCCGATGTTTTTTCTTTCTCTAATTAAATGTATTTTCTAATTAAATATTCACCCATTCGTAGTTATAATGCGCTACAACCTTTTAACGATATTGCGCTATTTGTAAAAGATCAATCTTAGGTGCTTGTCTTGATAACTTTTTGTTTAAGCTTAACGGGTGAAGGATACGTTTTGGTGACTTGTTTGTTATGCATGCCATGCATTTTTTATGCTTAACTAACCTATGCTTGTGCCTGTATTTAAGAGCCGTCAAAGCAATTTCTCTCAAGTAAACGAATTGGGACGCCGTCTTCCAATAAGCACCATAACTTCGGCTCCACCGATAATTCGTCCGGATCCAGCCTCTGATAAGGAACAATTGTTGGATATTAACGTTTTGCTTAGATATCAAGACAATCAGCAAGTACCTTGAACAATATTGGCGCACTTGAAATTTTATACATAATTCTCTGAATGCATTTTGAAAACATCAACCATGCCAGAATGAAGACAGTGTGCTACAACTGGCTTGTAATAGGGCTCAAAAAGCCAGAAATCTTTTGTCTTCTGGAATGTCATGTCGTGAAAGACTGAGATTTATTCTAATTTTCAGTAGTTTAAATGCTCCACGACTAGATATCAAGACAATCAGCAAGTACCTTGAACAATATTGGCGCACTTGAAATTTTATACATAATTCTCTGAATGCATTTTGAAAACATCAACCATGCCAGAATGAAGACAGTGTGCTACAACTGGCTTGTAATAGGGCTCAAAAAGCCAGAAATCTTTTGTCTTCTGGAATGTCATGTCGTGAAAGACTGAGATTTATTCTAATTTTCAGTAGTTTAAATGCTCCACGACTAGATATCAAGACAATCAGCAAGTACCTTGAACAATATTGGCGCACTTGAAATTTTATACATAATTCTCTGAATGCATTTTGAAAACATCAACCATGCCAGAATGAAGACAGTGTGCTACAACTGTTGTAAGTCCTGTAAGTTGAATATTTGTGTTGGCGAAAAGTCTATAAGGAGGAGAAATTCTAGATCAGCGCAGTCAGTCTGCTGGCTGTCAAAAACCTCGCTGCATACTCCGACAGGAGAGCAGCGAAGGCTTACCGTGCTGTACAATTTTACTGCACGGTTTAGCGTGCAATTCAATTCTACGAAAGTGGCTGTAGCATTGTTCGGTTACACTGAGCCATGTTACAATTGCAAATGTACTGCATAATATGATTTGATTTGCCGTTATTGCGACTTGTCTACGCTTAATAAAGGAATGATCTTGCAATGCTTGAGAATAGCTGACTGGTGGCTGACCGACCTATGATGGGGGACCAAATTGTGGGGCAACTGAAAGTACTGCACTAACTGAAAATGTTTCCTTTGCAGATGAAATTATCTAAAATAATTTTTTGTGTCTCGCTGACCAGTTGACTGTTGGCTGTTGTCCGTTGATCGGCCAACAGCAGATGGTAAAGACCAAAGGCCAATTGACGTTGCCAACGTCAAACTCCTGCTAAGCCAAGCCAAGCCAAGCCAACTAAGAAGCATTTCGGCCAATCTTACAGTTAACATTACCTCATGAAATGGTAGCTTATCTGGAATGTCAAGGAAATTTGAGCACAGGACACGACAGGTCAATTAGCAGCTAACGTTTGTCGACTAATTTTCTGAAAGTGTGCACCCAGAACATAGAATGCTGTGGGGCGTTTCACAAAGGGCTCTTAGCGCTAAGAGGTCCTAAGTTTGCTACTTAAAAAGTTAGTAGAATGGTGTTTCACGAAGAGCTCCTAAACTAAGAGACCCCCTAAATCGGCTCTTAAAATTAGGAGCCCAAAATCGGGCTCATAACGCACTCTCATGTGTTATTTGCACAAATATTCACCCAAGATTATGGTGCAATTATTGTATTCCTCCCAGAGAAGTCCTATAAAAGCTTGTTAATTATTTTATGAGCTGCAACTGCTGAAGTATATAGCATAAATAAAATAACTATATATATATATTATATATTATAATATATATGTCATAATATATATTATATAATATTTTAATATATATGTATTTATATATACATATATATCTGGAATTTTGTCAAAAAACAAGAAACAAATTTATTTATTCTTACCTTAAGTTTGAGAATATTCAATTCAAATATTCCATTTTGGCTGTTTTACGGGGACAGAAATCCCTGCAGTGTGTTAATTGTCTTTTTCCACTTGAAGTCAAAACTCAAAGACAATAGAGAACTGAGAAGACTAGTTCAAAGGCAATGACCTCAGCGACTGTCCCCGTAAAATGAATAGAAACGTAAAATCTGCCCCAGCATTCTAAATGGATTTGAAAAGAGTTGAGTTTTTGAAAAAATTTAACATGAATTTGAACCACAGTTTTAATTTAATAACAATTCATACAATTAAAATGAGTTTAAGGGGTTTCATATTTTAAGAAAGTTTGAATTTAACAGATAAGTCAAAACAATTTAAAGGGTCTTTTATTGGATCTCTTGAACTTTATGACCACAAAGACTCAACACGGTCTCCTTTGAACTTAGTTACTGATTGCTACGATAAACATTATTAATTGATATTGACATCATTCGAAAGCTCTTAACATGCTCTATCCGACGACGTGAAGCATTTGGTCGTATGTTATTTCATTAATAAGTTAATTTTAAAAAGGAAATGAAAATTTGTAAATTCTCAAATTTTTCAAACATTTTTTTAACTTAGTTTGTCCGGAATGCAAGGTAAAAACAAACTACTTATACCGTTGAATAGAGCACGTTTAGAGTTTTTGAATGATATAAATATTAACGAATAATATTGATTGTAGCAGTCACTAACTAACTTTAAAGTGGACCATGTTTACACCCTGTGGTCATAAAGTTCAAGAGATCCCTTTTATTTATTAAATTATGACTACTATACTATCTTAATAAGGCCCATGACAAGATAAAAGTTAGAACCCCCAGAACCCCAATCAGAAAAAAGGAGGTTCTCAAATTTTTTTCATGCGTTTGCATCCAGGACTTTGATTTGTACGTGACTACGTTGCGGATCCTTTCCTTCAGCAGGTACTTCAGCAGACATGGTATGTTTATAATATGTATAAACATCTATGTATCTATGATGTATCTCAGTCATCAAATTTGTAGCATATAACCGGGGTGTACTGGGGGGGTCTCCTGGCTTTTCTCATAAACTTGGACTGAAAACTCTGTGTATGAAACATCCAATATCCACAATATGGGTATCAATCGACGGCTGACGACAAGAACAACAAGTTCGTCCTTAATTTAAGCCCAGACAACTTGCACACTTTTCGGTACACCCGGGCTCCAGAACCCTCAGAACTTCCAGCAAACATTTAAAACTAGGCAGTAGAGGATCAAATCTCCTGAAAAAAATTTCAGAACCCCCAGAACCCCAAGAACCCCCATCAAAAATTTGAAACAAAATATATGTAGTCATGAATCAAATCTCTTCGAAAAGTTAAGAACCCCCAAGAACCCCCAGAACCCCCGTCAAAAAATGAAACTAAACATAGCTATTGATCAAATCTCTACAAAAATTAAGAACCCCCAGAACCCCAAGAACCCCCATGAAAATAAAAGTTTCAAGAAAATCAAGTGGTAGATCAGAACGCATCAAAAAGTGACTTTTATCTTGACATGGGCCCTTAATAATATGATGAATGAGAAACAGTTACTATTGAGTTTATTAGAAATTTAACAATGTATATAAACATATGATTTAATGCATTTAAGTTAACTTAAGGTTTCTAATGCATATGGCTTTAAAGTTTTATGTAAGTTCCATATGCATGTTCTTTCTCAATTCAGTTATTAAAATGCCATTATCATGAAATCCATTTAGTATGCGGGGACAGATTTTACGTTTCTTTTCATTTTACGGGGACAGTCGCTGAGGTCATTGCCTTTGAACTAGTCTTCTCAGTTCCATTTTTCATTAACAGCCTCTATTTTCTATCATATTTGGTAGGTTAATATAATATAGTCATTCATTAACTTGTATGTCTTATTAGTTTTCCAACACACGTCATAAGTTCTCAGCATGAAAGTGTTTAGAAAGTTAAGAGAAAGGCGTAATGAGCGGGTTATGAGCGAATGTCTAAGAGTAGTGTTTGAGGCCGGCCGGCCGGCAGCCGGCCGAAGACTTTTGCTCGCCGGCCGGCCGCCGGCTGGGATACAAATCACCAATCAGAAACATTACAAAATAAAGCAACTAAGCTTAAAATGGACTCCAAATGTAGTTTCGCTAATTTTTTATGCTATGCTGTGCTATTTTTCTAAGATAACATCCGAAAATAAATATTTTAGCAGTTATAATAGCTGCACTGCGAAGTGCTCTAGGCCCGTAGCCGGCAGGCCTACGGGGTCACCGGCCGCCGGCCGATGGATTCGGCCGGGCCGGCCGGCGATCGTCCGCGGCCGGCAGCCGGCCGGTGAAACCCCGGCCGGCCTCAAACATTATCTAGGAGCAGTTTAAGAGGAGGCTTTGCGAAACTGTGGGGCGTTTCACAAAGGGCTCATAGCGCTAAGAGCTCCTAAATTTACTACTTAAGAGTAAAGTTAGGAGAATGGTGTTTCACGAAGAGCTCCTAAACTAAGAGACCCCCTAAATCGGCTCTTAAAATTAGGAGCCCAAAATCGGGCTCATAACGCACTCTCATGTGCTAATTATTCAAGTATTTAGCTCAGATAACGGTGCAGTGCAGTGCATTGTATTCCTCCCAGAAAAGTTCCATAAAAGCTTATGAGCCGTTTTATGAGCTTCAACTGCTGAATATGTAGTAGAAATAAATAATAGTAAATATTTCTAGTTTAGTTTACTTATTAATATAAAAAAACCTAAACATCGCAGCTTTCATATACATAGATGCAATATATCATGCTGACTGTTAATAGAGCTGTACCAGGTGCTGCTAGTTTTACTACTTTACTAGTAATAACCGCTAGTTCTACTAGAAACAAGATTCCAAATTAAAGCTGACATCCCCACTCCCCACTTTCTCTGTCTGCAAATACTCACATGGTAATGTGCACAGACAGAAGTTACGCATTTTCCTCCGCATTATTATTATCATCAGCAAGTTCCTTTTGAAGTTCTTCTTCTTTTTTCTTTTTCGCATTCCTGTACAATGCACAGGATAAGACACCGCTAGCAACCGAAATCAAGCAAAACATGAAACAGCCTATTCCGATGTACACAGAATTTCGTCGCTGCATCGTGGAAACTAGGCGACCTTCACAGGATTCGGTATAAATCAACGTGTTCCAGCGTGCGATTTCAGTGGTATTGGTCATGAAATCTAAGCGAGAACCATATCTTCGGGAAAGATCGCCTTTCGAGCACGACTTTCGACAGCAGCTTCTTGGTACAAACTGAATCTCCGCCATGTCACTGAAGTTGTGCTTTGAAGCCTACGATTAAATATCAACTAACCCTAAGAATCAGGTTTCATTTTCATGCAGTCCCAAAAGAATGGTCTGTTTATTGCAGTTTCTTGGATCGTATTAATGTGTATTTGAGTTGCGCTGTGTTAGTTTCAGCTGTCACGCAGTAGCTTATACAGAATTGGTATTTATTTTGTTTATTTTTTGTGATTAATATCTTCCCTGATAACCTTTCCCGTGCGTCCTTTCCTTTTCTTTCCCAAAAGCTGCATGAGATAAAGTGAGACTAGTGCTGTAATAAAAAGAAGTAAAAACCAGTATTAGCCGCTAGAGAGTGCTATGACAACATTCCACTGTTTGGTTATCCCATATCCCATCCACTGGGGAGGAGGTAGCAACCAGCCAATGAGATTCCATTTCCCAAATCGGGAGAGTAGAAAGGCGTTCTGTGAATACTGCTTGCACACCTCAAGCGGGATATCTTTGCCGAACCCTCTTCCCAAGTGGACCTCTTCCAGCGACCTAGTCTCCAAACGGGGTCTCTTTTACAAATTAAGTTGAGAGTACCGTAAATCCTTTGTCCTGTTACCTGTCCGTATGAGGAGGCATCCCTGCTTCCTGATTGGGAGTTGGTAACTCCCTCCCCAAAGAGAGAGAGAGAGAGAGAGAGAGAGAGAGAGAGAGAGAGCCGGTATGTTTTGTGGACTCATTCCCTATCAAACAGGTGAGGCAAAAATCAACATATTGAGGTCGGAGCTCCGCTACACGATTATAAGAACAAACGTATATATAGAGAAGCGCTCTTATAATAGCAGAAATGTGGTTGCTACCTGCATTATACCCCATTGAGCGGACTCTGTCCAATATAAGACGCTGAAACTTGGATTATCCTTGTCTTTGGTTTTCATTTCTGACACATTCTTGTGAAAACCACAACACCCGCCCTGTTGAATGTCGTTGATCCACTGGTCTGCGGTGGCAGAGTGCTGTTTGTCAGCATAGAGTCTCGTAGCAATCAACTGCTCATGGTGACCAAATTCCGTTGCCAACTAAAGGGACAGCATATATGTAATGTAAAAATGATTGATTGGAATGATGAAGTAAATGAAGAAGAAGAAGGAAGAAGAAAGAAAGATAAAGGATGATGAAAAAGAATTGAAGCCCTTGGCATTCAGACGAAGCTCTGTGATCAGTAAGAAGTAATTAGTAGTTTTTGTTTGACAAAGAAACATGAAAGAGTTGGTATTGTTTTCATATAAACTAAACCTTTTTCAAATTTTTTAATATTTCACAACTGCAAATCACACATTACATTCATTACATTTTCAAAACCTGTGGTAAAGAAGGATTACCGGGTCAGGACCGGGTCGAAGCTCTTGACCCGATGACCCCATAACCCGGTGACCCGGTTCCGTCACTGACTCGCACTAGTGATGAAACCGAGTCGCGATTGTGATCAGATCCTTTTGAGATTCGAGATTAAAGATGGCATAGGAGGGAATACATAATATTATCTCCTGTGCAGTGTTGTGCTTTGTCTTAAAAACGATTATTGTCATGAATTGCTAGATTACACGCATGCATAGGTTTAAAATAAATTCCATTTCAATTCTAGATACCTAAAAGTTTAATTTACGTAATTTTTTTTAATTATTGGCAGGCGGATCTAAATTTGGTAAGCCTTCTTGATACACTCCGAGTCTCTCAGTCATTTCGTGACCCTATGTAGCTGCCGCTGCCTAAGACTTCCAGTAATCCCTGCTTCGACCTAACCTTTTTAATCCAAAAATAGGCTCCAACTCCAAAGGAAATGGTTACTATCAGAAAAAATATTGCACAACAGGTGTATCCACTTAATGAAATCGCTCCTTTGTTGCAAGATGCCTGCAGTCCATCCATCATACCTACTAGAAACAGTACTTCTACAATTATGAGAAGTCCCAGAAATATGTAAATGTGGTATCGTAGCGATTCTTTAACAAGCTGCTCTTGAACGAATACAGTCATCAGTATGTGTAACTAAAAGAATAAAAGCAAATTTAGTAATTTTATGAAATGTACTTTTAAAAAAGTTGCCAATATCATGAGGAGGGAAAATGGATGATTAAGTTATTAATTGATTAAATAAATGATTGAGTTTCGTTTCTGCTCAGCTAAACTACGAACTTCTCATCTCTCGATTTCTTCGTATTTACTTTTGTTTCCGGTGTCTATTAAAGCATAAATCGACCTTAATCCAAATTATAGTTTTAATGTGCAAGGATTCAACTTTCCATTTAATGCTTACATTGTATAGCAAGTAGCCGGTGAACCCAAGTGCCGTCAGTCCTCCAACCAAACCGATGGCGCAAATTACGAATAAAACTACAGAAATTATGAAAACCAAGTCCATGTCTAGTGCAGATTAGTTCTTTAGAATCAAAGCATCGGAACAAATCCTTTGCAAATTTAAAACTATTAATTTGGCGCAGATAAAACAGCTCGAACGGAGTCTTGTTTATTTGCTTAACCAGCCTGCCCTGCGTGACGGGCTCTTTTAATACCGGTCTGCGTGCCTTCGCCTGATTTTTGCAGCTGTCCTTTATACCGACACATCTGAGGATCCTAAAAGCAGATACCTTTCGGTTTGCAAATATTCAAATGCAAATATTCAAATGCAAATATTGCAAATAATAATAGATGCAGAAATTATTTACCTGACGACGGCACTTGACAAGTTTTAAATCGAACGTAACCATTTATGTTTTGCTTACAAGTTAAGCTTAAAGAACTTTAGAAAGACTACCAATATAGAATAGAATCCTGGCATAGAGCAGTGAAAAATATTTTCCGTTTTCAAGCATTAGATCAAATGATCGCACTTATGCACAACTGAGAAATCGTTGATCAGACAGGGATGGAAACTGGGTCACTTTTTGTGACCCATGACCCACTCGACCCAAAAGCAAACTTGACCCAGACCCAAGGTGACCCATAAAATTTTAAAATTTGGTGACCCAGACCCAAATGACCCAAACATTTTCGTGACCCAGACCCAACTGACCCAAAAATTTTCGTGACCCAGACCGAAATGACCCAATAGGATAACGCGACCCAGACAAACTTGATTGTCCTTCTGCGCAGTGTTTTTAAAACAAGAATTTTTTAATGTTTTTAGTGTCTTTTTGTTTATTAAATTATGATTTATTAAATTTTTTAATTTTTTTTAATTTTTGGAAAAAGGCAAGTGCAATTTTTTTAATTTTTGCAAAAAGGAAAGAATAAGTACATTCCACTCATGTTGTGAAACTAGGTTAACAGTTTACTTTTCTTACAAAAGCCATTAAACATGGGGACCGGCGGTTTGAAAAAACTAAGGGTAGGATCGATGTTCTTCTTGGAAGCCCGGTAGGCGGTCCTATGGGATCAATTAATGTGTGACAGTATAGCGAGCCACATTCTATGGGTCCACTCTACACACTGTATGAGACCCCTATGATGGTAAAGTTTGTAGCATGTCTTCAAAGTTGCCCCCCCCCCCATAATTACTGGTAAAACTTAGGGTCCTAACGAAATATTAAATCTTTTCTTGATAACATATAAAAATACCTGACTCTAAAACTTTGCATATAGCTTTGTAATTGGTCCCATGTATTAACATACAAGACACAACATCTTTTGCTGCTCTTAAATGCAAGGTCTACATACCTACACAATCCACAAATGTGCAGGTAAAAAATGCTATAATTCCAGCGAAAATTTTTTGAAAGAATTTGTAGTTTTTTATGCATACAACTTTCATTACTTTTTCAATAATGATGGAATTGAAAGAAATAATTGCTACTTCAACATTTTGCTGGCCGTTTTGCTTATAAGACCTGAACGGTTCACGCTGTAAAACTTCATGATCAATAGAAATGTGTCCAACATTGTAGGCGGGTTTTACTATATATGTGAACCCACTCAAATAGAATGGCAGGGACAGTCACACCTGTGATTTCTGCGCAGTGAGTACTAAATTTAATAAAGTTGTTAGTGAACGCGCCGAAGGTGCGAAAATTCTTCCTTTAAAAGGGTGCGAAGGGTCTTCCTTTAAAATCAGCTAAATTTCCAACGCAAAAATTGAAACCGGAAACTACTTTTAAGATTTGGAAAGACCATGTGACCCAGACCCAAAATGACCCACTAAAATTTACTGACCCAGACCCAAAGTGACCCACAGGGAGCTTGACCCAGACCCACACTGACCCAGAGGTTTCACAAAATTAGTGACCCAAGACCCAGTGACCCAAGCAAAAATGGCGACCCAAACGACCCATGACCCAATGACCCATGACCCAGTTTCCATCCCTGTGATCAGGATTCCAAACGCTAGATATTTCAGTCAACCCTTCATTTTGACGTGTGCATGTGGCTGATGACTCTTTTTGTTTGTTAGATTTGTTTCCAGTGTCAGCTGTTGGTGAGTTGGCAGCCAGCCGATCCAGAGTAACGCCAACCCGACAGATCTGATTGAATGAAAACAATACAAGATAGGACCTGTTATACAAAGTAAAAGCGTACACACCATATAGTATCATAGTGCTGGAGATGTTGCAATATTTAGAGAGCAGAACGTTGTCGAGGGGGATTGCAAGTATGTCCAATAGGCATTGTTTCAATCAGAATCAGAAAATCAGGAAAACAATCAGAAGATTCAGCTGCTCACCAGGGGCCAGTTTCATATAAAAACAGCCTCGAGTTCTCGAGTTCTCAAGTTCTCGAGTAGTCTGTTTTAAGTGACAACAACCTCTTCTGTATTAAAAATTATATGTAAAATTATCTACGGAAAATTTTATGGTGATTTATTCAGTCAATTATACAAGTTATTGAAGCAGGAAGAAAAAATTCACAAATTTAGGTTTTCAAAAATTTCTCGAGTAGGTCTCAAGTTGGCGAAATTTTCTCTGGTCGAAATCGACCAGAGAACTTGACTCGAGAACTCGAGAACTTTTTCAGCGTGACTTTCAATGCGACTTGCGGATCTTAAAAACTTCCAGCGTAGTTTAGCTACTAGACTCGAGAACTCGAGAACAGTTTTAACTGAAACAGAAACAGAAACTGGTCCCAGATGCCGTCTACGTATCGCATAACACTTTTAAACTATTACTGACTGGGTTGGAATGAATTAAGAGATGCCAAAGGCCTACCAAGTCAAATTCGTTGCACAAGTTTGCAGACTCATGACAAAAGCTCGGAATTCGGATAGCGCACTGCATCTCTGCGCCCTCCTAAGTTAATGTTGAATTGGCTGAGCAGCTGGTAGCCTTAATAAAAGAGCTTTTTATCCCAAAACCTAACGCTAGGTCATTCTGACCCGTTTATTTTCCTATTTAATTGTGATAATGTTCGTTCAAGTAATAGCAAACGACATAAACATTTGATTAAGATTCAGGATTTTTCTGGCCGCCCAGTTTATCAGACATCACCTGTGATTTATAACATTAGCTTTTAGCTAACCAGACGGAAGCATATATACATACTTTAGGTCTATTTTCAGGGTAGCCTGATGTTCTGTAGAACCGCCATACCTCACTACTCCTCATGTCTGAATAGTAAATAGGAAACAACTTATCCTAATTATGGTATTACCTCTTTCTAAATTGTCTAAGTTTTATTCCATAAAAATATTATGTAGTTTGTTTTGAAAGAACACAGCTTGTGGCTGTTACGTTTATCGAAAGTGCGCAATAACTAAGAGACACCCTTAAGCCCGGTTCACACTGCAATAGGTTTAAGGTTTTTAAGGTTTAAGGTTTATGGTTTAAGGTCAGGGTTTAAGGTTCAAGCAAGGTTTAAGGAATGTCTGAATATCACGTGGTTTCTTTTATATATCAAACAATGTGCACTCAAATCTTCAAGGATTTTAAAAAGTTTTAGTTTAGTGCATACGTAAGGAATTCTACAATGTATATAACTAAAATTATTAACTAAACCTTCTATATATAATGCGCAGGAAGCTTAAACCTAAATATAAAGTTAAAATACTTTAAATCTAAAACTCTTTTACTCTTTAACCTTAAACCTTAGACCTTCCAGTGTGAACGTTTCAAGATAAATAAACAAATTTAACCGTAAACCTTCAACCTTAAACCATAAACCTTAAACCTTAAACCTTGTGCAGTGTGAACCGGGCTTTAGCTGTCAAGCAGAAAACATTGCCTGCACTTACTGCTCACCCCCCACAGCTGAGTACGTTCACTTCAAATATATTTGCCCGATTCGCTTGCGTGCTACACAATTACACTAAGTGTATTACACTAATTGCTACACTGATTAGTGAGCTGTGGGGGGAGGGTGATCAGCCGTTCTTGCCACACTGTCAAGCTTGTCACGCAATACACTCTTAGTTATTATCAAGAGTACATATAATAACTAAGAGTGTGACAAGCGTCGCACTCTTAGTTATTAGGCTGGGGACATCATCTGCACGATAACGGCTAACCCCTACACAAATTAGACCCCAGTGACCCCTCCCACAAATGAGTACCTAGTACACATTTGTGTACCATCACTCGCTTGTATGTTTATGTGTTGAAGCCAAAAACGTTCTATCAGCAGCTGGCCACTTTCGAGCTTCAACACATAAAGATACGAGCGAGTGATTAGGTACTCATTTGTGGGAGGGGTCACTGGGGTCTAATTTGTGTAGGGGGTCAGCCGTTATCGTGCCGATGATGTCCCAGCCTAATAACTAAGAGTGCGACGCTTGTCACACTCTTAGTTATTATGTACTCTTGTTATAATGTACTCTACTTTTATTTATGCCGATTTGGCTTCGCTGGGTGCAAATATGACAAATGAGTTCTAAACAAATTTATGACGCAACTGAACAGCTTTTGAATATCTTTCTGGTCAAGATTCAGCAAGCAATTTTCGGTCCTTTTCTGGTCCTGAATTTTCTGTAAGATAAGAGATTTTAGAGAGTATCCAAGCTGAAGTAACAAGACGGATAATTTTTGCAAAATTCGCTGAAGCTCAGATTCCCCGACTGCAGTTTCAATTGACGATGAAGGAACACAACCTTGTTTGTGATTACAGTGGAACAGAAATTGAGATGAAAATAAGTCTCTTGCCCTTTTGAAAATGAAAGGGAACATTCAAACTTTGGCACTTGTTCCAACTCCAATAATTTGACCCCTACGTAGCGAAAATTTCTCGCCTGCTGTTATACTTGACCAGTCTCACTTCCTGCTGGAATTGTTAAAACCCAAGGATTAAGCCACTTTGCTGAATTATAACATAAATCACTCTTGCCCAGTTGGTGAAGAAAAATCACCCAAAATCTGTTTCAGGCATCAGAGCTAATTTTCACATAAGTGCAGCCGTTAGTATAGAGCTCTGTAACAGCTTTCTCTTTTGCGGTGTTCATCAACACAATATCATCAGACAAATTAGTACCCACGATACAAATTTCTCTTTAATTCGGCCAATGGTTTCAATTGTTATTTCAATTCAATTTAGATTCGTTTCAATTTATAAAGTAGCTTTCAGATACGATGTTATAATGAATCTGTGCTTGCCTGTAATTGCCACGAACTTAACTTTATTTACCACAATAATAAAACAACTAGTGTTGTTATGTATTGGATGTTAAGGCACAAGGATATAACTAGCTCTCCATTCGCCTATTTTTGGCTACGTTTTGCAGTTTTAGAAAACAGTTTGTATTGTGTTAATTGTCAGATTAATGCTATTAGAGAGAGAACTATACCAGGAATGCGGTGTCGTCGTTTTCCCGTCATTTGCCCCTGGAGATGTTGAGGGATTTTTTGCGCTTTCCCCAGCCCTGACTTTATAGATTTTTGACCGGAATCTGATGAGTTCAATACTTTAGGTTTGTAAGGGTGGACCAAGAAGAACTGAAAATTTTTTCAAAAAAATTTGCCGAAAACCTGCATATAGAGGTTTTCAGGGGTGCTGAGCACGAAACCAAAGTCCTTTTTTCGATTCAGCTTTTCGTTGGCTCACCATAAGCTAAAGTTGTAAACTTAACATATAAGCTTATACTGATCTAACGGATTTCAGATTGGTGCTCAACACCCTGAAAACCCCAGACGTGTCGGAACAGAAAGAAAAATAACAGGTAGTTAAATTCTTATAATCATAGCATTCTGTCTGGACAGACGGTTAAATTTTTTGTGTCGAGAAAAGGATATTGGATACATGAGTTAATTTTTATCCCGCATAAAGGCGGAATAAGTGTTATCGAAATTGTTTATTATCTTTCCAAGTGGCGGGATAACTGTTATAGAAGCTGGAGCACAACTTCGATGGGACGGCACTAAAATTGAACAGTAATGTTTATCACTGCTGCCAGTGAATCCTTTCGTTTTTGTGCAGAGGGATTTTCGAAAGTTATTTTTCCTGCTACACCTCAGCGCAGCAGGTAGTTTAAATTTGCTCAGACAGGGTATTTCTGTAGAGTCTACTGGATAGAGATGCAGTTTTGCATAAATATGTGTGGACAATGCTGTAAGATACAAGCTGCACGATTTGTGTGTAGATACTAGATATTTTCTTTTGAAAGACACCGTTTCTAATTTATGTATAAATTATGCATATTTGTATACGTGTTCTTGCAACTTCAAAACCGGTTAAATGCTTTATTACATCCGTTACAACAACTATGACCATACGTGTGCTTGGGGGTTTTTTGGGGGGGGGGGGGTTTCACCCCCCCCAGACCTGCGCTCATCCCCCCAGAGGGGTCCCTCACCCCCCCCCCCCAGAATCCGGTTTTTCGGCGGCCTTCGGCCGCCCTTCACCCCCACCCCCTGAACTTCCCCTCCTGCACATGTCTGACTATGACTACTGAGTCTGGCGATTTCGATAATTTGGCAATTTCTTCATTAGCAAATCTATACACGAACTGAAGACGTAGAAACCAAAACAGACTGTTAATGCAGAAAGATCGTGTCTTTTTGTTTCTCGAAGAGACAATGTACAATATGAATGAATATGAATCGAAAGACACTTCTTCCAGCTTCAGAAAACTAATTAAAATTTTTGATGAATGCTTGAAAAAGTTTTGCACATCTTTTTGCAGTGATAGTCATACGTGTGCTTGGGGGGGTTGGAGGGGTTTTCACCCCCTCCCAGACCGGAGCTCACCCCTCCAGAGGGGTCCCTCACCCCCCAGAATCCGGATTTTTGGTGTAAAAAACCGGAAAAATCTGATTTTTCAGCGGCCGTCGGCCGCCCTTCAACCCCCCCAGAACTTCCCCCTTCCCGCAGTTCCCCCTCCGGTTGAGACAAAAAATAGGTAAGTTTTTACACTTTAGTCGCAATATGCAAATTAAGTACTTAAACTTTCTTCTGTAATAAATTTTATTCCACACCAAGCTGTGCGTTGCGTTGTAAATCTAAGAAACAGCGGTTGGAAAGCCTTGCAGCACCTCAATAAAGTGCAATTTTACAACAAGCAGGCCACTAAAAGGGGGCATTATTCCACATTAGAGCAGTGGTGCATCTGTATAAGGGAGTGGACAATGAGAGTTGATGTTAGAGGTGTGACAGTTATTGAAATTGACGAAAAGGTTTGGTTTTTATAAAGCAGCACTATGCAAGAGTTTATATTTAATACCAAGTGAAACACTCAGAATAATAAGTATTATGCCTGTAATGCATATGCCTAAAACATCAAGGTGCTGGCTGCTTCTGAAATTCTCAAAAGACTCAACCATTCAAGCTTATTCAAGGTAACTCTCTGATTCCGGTAATTTGTTTAGGCCAATCTTATTTATAAAACAACTTAAGGTTTTTGTCCCGTAAGGTTAGATGCAAGCTGTCAAAATGGATTCAATTAGTTGTTCATCTACGATTTTTACTGAAAGGACCTGTTAAAGTTATTAGAGGTACAGAATGCGTTTGTGATACAAAATGACGGTTTGTTTAGTTACAAATAGCTTACAGGACTTATATAATGCATTTTGATACAATCCTAATGCAATGAGCTTATAGTAAGAATGCTGGAGCGAGGCTTCATAAATGAGGTTCCTGTGTGTCTTTGAACACTCAGTAGTTTGCAATGGTCGAAGTGTTACTATTGAGAGCAAACTATTGAAAACAGAGCATTGCTGTAGTTTAACTGTCGATAGGTACAGAAACTGGACTAGCAACCTGCCAATACTAATAAAACTGTTCGACTGAGCATTTGTGCTCTCATATCTAATTTGCATATTTTTGCCAAATCCATGCATCTAATCTGTCTTTTCGATTCCATAGGAGGGGAGGTGTGGAAACGGAATAAATTTAGTCTTGCACCCCTTTCGATTTTAAAATTTAAACTTCCGTAAAAAGTTATACCTTTTCCCCACAGCAACTGAATCAGAATTTTTAATTCCACTATTGTTATCTCGCCTAAAGGCGAGATAGTTGTTTTCGTTTCTGGCCCAATATGAATTGAATATTTTCAACGTTAAAATTACGTGCTATGTTCAACATCGGTCTTACTATCTGTGCATGTTTTTGTACGGAAGGGATTCTGCGTATTGATCCCACTACAGTGCTTAAATTTGTCAAATTTAATCTTTAAAAGGATTAATTGAAACTCTGACTGTATTCCATTTTGGCGCTAACAAGGGGGGTACTTGCGCGCTCTTTAATTTAATTCGTAGAACATAATTTTAACCAAGCCCCCTTTGGTTGTATCGAAACTTTTAATCATTTTGGCGTAATATGCAAATTAGTTTCAGCGATTTGTTGGCAGTTAATAGTTGGCAATATCCGTGTCAACTAGCGTAATCTCCTTGCGAGAAAATGTGTGAAAATTGAGCTTGGTCAAAGTTTTGACAGAAAAAAGAAAGTAAAAGCCTTTAATGGGAAGTTCCGAGTTTGGCTTCGTTTCGTTTCGTTTGGATCGGAAGGGATTTTGAAGAGATTTTGGAGCATTGGAACATTGGAAGGGATTTTGAAAAAGTAGCTATACTTAATCTTCTGTTTCGCCTTAGTATGTGTCGTCCTTACAGGTAGTTGCAGTTGAGGTAGAAGTTGAGGTTGCAACATTATAAGTGATTTTTTACCCTATGCTCAACAAGGAGAATTAGACTTTTTCAGATGATTGTCGCATAAAAGGAGAGTGTATTGTGTATTAATTCATACCAAAGCCGACTGAATCGTTTTGACAATTGTGTTCCGGAAAAGTCAAAACAAATTCGATTGTTTGTCAGTCACATGATTCCGAAAAACTTTGGCACTTGTTAGTGTTAGTTGTTCGTGTGAGCGATGAAATCACGAGTGAGAGTCACTATGCCATTCTAAAAAAGGCTTGTTTAGAGGAGAATTGCCCTGCGTCGAGATACTGCTCCTTGTAGGAGCCTTCTTGTTTTGACTTCCAGCCTGCGGCCCCCCACGGTTGAAAAGGAAGCTGACAAACATTGCTAAACATGCAGAGACGTGCCGATTAGAGTTAGGGCTCTAGAGTACACCATCCATTTTCCAATGCAATAATTCCGTCTGTAGGCGGAATAAAAAATACATTAAACGGGGCTCCTTTTCTGCAAAAATACGTTCTATATGAGGCTTCAGGCTCAGTTTTTAAAAAAAACATAAACGCAGCTTGTTTTTTATTTATTAAATATACGAAATTAAAATTAACAAGTAGTTGTAATGGGCTGAGCTAGGGACTTAAACCGCATGGCTCAAGCGCCACTACCTAGGACTGGCGCAATGAACGCTGACCTTCGACTGCGGGTGGAGATCTTTAGTCCAGGAGGCTCACGAACCCACGGACTTGCATCGCCAAGGCGGAAGATGTTGATTTTGGGGACGCCAACGACGGCTAGTTAAATTGGGGGAGGCGGCGTTTTCAGGCAGAAAAATACAGTCTCAGTTTACAAAATAACTCCAGGCTAGTCCCAGAGTTCTACCTAGCAACCACTCGATTAAATTAACACAGTAAAAATTATTAAATAAAAGATGTAGACAACTGGACAATTTATGCTAGAAGTTTAGGCAAACAAGTAATAATAAAATCAACCACTCGGGCTACCCGGAGTGGGACAAGATAAGGGACAGCGGGCACCCGCACAATATAAGTGGGGACAGGTAAATAATAAACACCGAAAGCAAATAAACACGAATGGGGCCAACAAACCCCGAAAACCAGGGACAACCCCGCCAATAATCAGGGGAGGGGGGAAGGGGTGAGTCAGAAGTCGAAATAATTTGGGATGAAAATAGCAAGAATTAGAATGGGATTTCGATGAAAAGGTCAGTAATAATTTAGTATGATCAAAGGATAACAGGCGTAGACTTTTAGGTGTAGAGACAACTCAAGGAGGGGCCCCCAAAATTTGTGACCGACTGTTCGCGGGGAAAACAAAACTCCCAACTGACTATAAGCAGGTATGAATCAGCACAGTAACAAGACAAACTGGAAAAAAGTTTTTGTCAGCATCTCCTTTCGTACATGATCCATCTTTGACGTGACATATAAATTACAAGAATAATATAAGGGGGATTTTTGAGACTTTTAGGGAATTTTGGGAGAAAAATGGGAAAGGGACGAAATGTAAATATTGGAAAGGGGGTGACAGCGCAGTCGCTATCACCCACATTACATCCCATCACATTACAGCCCCGCGAGTGCCAACGGAAGGAAGAAAGGAAAAGAAAAGAGTTTTTAGGGGAAAGGGGAACCGTAGTTGCCAATTATATAGATACATACATATAATCAGTAACAAAAGCAAATACGCATAAGTAGAATTTAAGTAAAACAAGGAGATGAGCTCAAAAATAAGGGGAATGAGAAGAGGAATGTAAATTCGAATCTATTAAAGCATTGTTCTTTTTGAGAGATCACGATAGGCGAGGGAGAAGGGAATACCACAACCCACCAAACGTTTGGTCACATAGTATGCCAGCTTCGTAGGGCTATCTCAGGTACAGTGGGGCTATCCCAGCAACCTAGACGAGGGGATGGGGGATGGGTTCAGCTAAACTGCGCGGTCAAATCCTAGGCTCGAAGGCGGTCTCGGATGTATTTTTAAAGTGGGAAGGGAAAGGAAAAATTTCGCGCAAGTACTAGAAGCTGGGTAATTGGCTTACATTTATACCGACCACATTTATACACCATCACGCCCGTTAGGGCTTATGAAACATTTGTACGTACATTCATACGGGGCAACAGATATACAAGCCAATACACGACGGTATATTTTACCGTAAAAAGGGACAGGGAGAAAGGAATTCTTCAAAGTAAAAGACCCTATATCCAAGACGTAAGTTTGCCCCTCTGCGCGGATTGACCTACTTCGCGACAGTCAGGTGAAGGCACCCTAGTGGCCCTACTTTGTTCGGACTGGGGAGGGTAAGAAAGCTGGCAAAATATGTAGACTACCCCGCACAATCAAAGAAAGTGGCACACATAGGAGGGTGGGATTTTTGTCAAGAAAATCTCTCATAAAGAGGCGCTTTCATTTAAGTGAAAGGGAAAAAGGGGGAAAAGGATTTGGTTTGAGCTTAAAAAGTTTTTCATTTGATTAACAAGAAACAAAAATAAGCGTAATTATTTAGGGTTACAAAAATATAATGAAAACACCGTACGTACATAGGCTATGCATGGCTATACAAGGCTATACAAGAATCAACATAGACTAAGGAAATACAAAACAAATAACGGTTGACAAAATTTTCATAATTTCTTTTTAATTTTCATAAGTATCATAATTTCAAAGTTCTATGAGGTCATCATATTTGTTCTTCTTTTGCGGGCTGATTCAGAGGTGGGGGAATGGACCGCATTTGAAGTTCATCAGGGGGACCCATAATTGCCCATCATAGTTCAGCCATAGGGGACGCGGTCATAACAGTGTCCATGTAGCAGTGGCAAAATAGAGGAATGGTGCCATAATAAATCCAGTACGGAATTGGTCCAATAAATATAGAAACAGAGTTGAAATCTATGAAAGTGTGTCCAAAATCCAGTGGTGGGAAGACGTTTAGGGACCGCCATGTGGGGACACCAAGGTGCAGAAATATCACTTAAGGAAAGCTGTCGATGGGCAAAGATCAGAGGCGGGATAAGAGTTTTTAGACGATGTTAGATAGGTGTAGTCATACATGAATTTCGGTAAAGTGCAACTTACTACCCTAACAAATTGCATGAAAAGGGAATAATATAGTACAAAGTTCTTGAATAAAGAAAATATTGAAAGAATCAAGATAAAACAATAGCAGAAAGCAGAAACCGTAAAATACAAATTGAAATCTGAATTAAGTATTCTAGTATAAATTAATCGCAAACTATATGTCTACCTGCTTCTTGTCGGGTGTCAGAGCGACCGGCACAATCTTCGTGCAGCTGTGGGACGGTACTGCCCTGCTGTCTCGGGGTGAAATCTTGTCGAGTGGCAGGTGTGGGGGATTGTTGGAAGCAAATACTTGTTGGGCGTACGGTGCCCGATTAGTAGCTGTTAGGTAGATTTACGGATTGTGGACCAAGAGCGATGCTCAGGCGGGGCAGAGGGACCTACTCCTCTCTGGACTGCTGCCAAATGAGCCTCTAAATTAGCTGCTTGACGAGGATGCATTACTTCGTGCACCATTTCGGCAGCCATAGACGAGGCTGCTGAACGACGACCGGAAGCAGGGTCGTTAGGTTGACGACGACCGAACCTGGGGGACGTCATTCCAAGAGATTGAGGTGGTGGCGACATCCATTCGCCACTTGGAAGGATGAGCAGGACTCCCATGAGGATTGGATTGCCGCGGGGTACCCGGCCGCTGTGGCACTTCCCCTCACTATTAAGGGTGGGTTGGGGGTTTCTGGTGGATCTGTCGTTGAGGGGGTAACTGGGCCTTTGGTTGGGATTTCGGTTGGGGTTCGGTTTGAGGAGTTGTGGTTGAGTGAGGTTGCGTGCCTGTTGGGCACGGCTGGCACAAGACGTAGCGCTCTCGTCAGCTCCAGCTGTCACGTCTAGCAAAAGGAGTCCTGCGTATCGGCAGCTGAGCCGGAGGAGGGGGTGGAGTTTGCTGTCGACGGTGACGGCTGGACGGGTCAGCTGGATGAGGCCGACCATGGGGCCAGCGGTAACTCGTTGCCAGTCGATCTCGGCCCAGAGGAATAAAAACCGATTCGCGAAGGACGTGGGGAAGAGGGAGGTCCGGATCAAGTTCCGAATCAAAGAGATCAAAGAGCGGGTGGCCCGGGGGAGGAGGTTTCCAGGGGACCGACGAACAAGATCTCCTCATAACGGGCAGATTGCTCCTGACGTTGTCGACGGGAAGGGTCCAGGGCAGTGAATTCCACCACCCGGAGAAGGGGCCAGCGCCCAGACGTCCATATTGCAAGACGTCCTGGATACCGCGGGGACCATAGCAATCTCACGGGAGGCTAACTGGAGAGCCATTTGGAGGTCACGAACATTGACTTCCGGCTGCCCGGTGAGCTAGTGTTGTATGGGTGTAGACATGTCTTGAATGTGGGGGAAGGGTTCCATACCATGGGTACAACGGGACTGCTCTTTGGGGTTGGGGAACCGATACTCCGGTTTAAGGCAGGAATAGGCTAGCCGGGGTTCGGTCAGTTTCCTGACGGGTCCAGGTGGGCATTTCTCGTTCCACCTGGGGTTTTTGAGGAGCTGCAGCGCGTCTCAAGCGGGCTACCCACTCGATCATGCAGCTCAACCAGTTAGTGGTGGAGTACCAGTTGGGTGGGGTGGCGGTCTGAGGCCATCAACATTTACAGATCCGGGACTACGAACTGGGGGTTGTTCCGCATACCGGATGATAAGGTTAACTAGTAATATCTGGGATAGGGAGGTGCGAGCCGACAAGCCCGCAGAGGAGTGTTGAGAATCTGCCTCTGGTGGCAGTTGAGAAAGGTTTTGGGAGTTAGAAGGGTGTTAACTACCGGTTTACTGTCCGGTAACTAAACCGGCACTTAGATGGCGAAGCGAAAGCAGGTTCTTACGTCACGAGAAACTAGGGTGCAACCTACTCGAAAAGTAAATATAATCCCTATCTAAGATATCCTAATAAAAGAAATAAAGACCCATGATTTACTAGTACTTACGTGAGATTTAATGGATAAATGGCATGAAATACGGCGATAACAATAAAGGGCAGAATAGGCCGACTCGACTAATTGACAGACAAACACATACTGACTAATTAGACAATTAAGCTAACTTATATATAAGCTAGATGGTTGCTGTTTAAGTAAAATACGTTGATTATTCACGAAACACAAGTAGAGTAATTTAGGGCGGATTATAGTTAGTAAAGTAGGTTTTCAACATCATCCCCCTGGAAATAATTTTAGCGCCTGATAAAATTCCAAGATAACGAGAGTGCTACCGTAATTCAAGTAAAGAATGAAAAGTAAGTAAAGTCCCATTTCCAACTCCGTATGAGCGGACCTAAACCGTGCAACACCGTGCGGTGCGCCATTCAGATGCCCACATAAGAGTGAAAGAAAGAACTTCAAAAGAAAGAAAGATTTGGTAGCTATTGGTAGTCAAATACAAGTAACCTCGAAACGTAGGGGTTAGATGTTTCACATTGAACGTCAACTTGATAGCAATATTAGACTAACTGTAAATCCAATTTATAAAAACAAGAAACGTAAGTTCACTAAGAAGAAAAATCCCACAGTAGAAAAACAAGTACCCTTAAGACCACTATTAAAGAAATCCACACAAACACACAAAACCACAACACACACAAAACAATCACACTTACAAGTACTTATATAGCGCGCACAATACAAAAATTCACTGCTTTACAAGATTAAGATACTACATTTTATCCTATACACTGTCAAAACACAAGATACCTATACAACGATTTTAAAAGAGTAAATACGACAGATTACCTTTACAACAGTGAAAAAGAAGACAAATATAGCTTGACAATGGATCTTATTACATGACATTAAACAGTGCATCTTATACAGTAAATATAGCTTAACGCTAGCAGTACTAAGTCAAAAACAGTTACAGACAAACTACAGATTCACAGATTCAACAGGTATAAAGGTAAAGAGCAGAACAGAAACTACCGAATCAGTACAATCCATTCTAACTCAACTCTTGAACCTTGGCATAAATGCCCTCAGCATCAATGAATTGTATTACCAAAATGGTAGTTTAAAAGAAAACAATTTCAACACAAAAACAATCCAAAGTAAACCCTAAACAATCCTAACTTAAAGATCCATATAAGAAAAATTCAAGAATTTAGTTTATCCGAAAGATAGTAAATTTTCAAAGTAACCTAAACTCACACAACTAAACCACAAATACCACTACAAATATTTCAAATTACCGATTCATCCCCTGGTGAAAAATACGAGTACCATCGAGTAACAAACACAAAAAACAACACATATCCTATCCTGACAAAGCCAAAAATAATCCACATCTATACAAAGTCAAAGCTAAAGACACAAAGAAAGATAGACAGAAAAGAGAAAATACCTAACTAACTACGTACTAACAAACTACAAAAATAAAGCACAAAATTCAAAGACAAAGAAAATTAAAGACTATGATAAATGGCAGTTTAACTGTTCGTAGAGATAATGGCTGATGTAAGGCCTTGAGATTGAGCATAAAGCACCAAACATAAAGCATAAAGCGTTGGAAGGAATGCACTCGAGATGGAACATAGCTGCATAGCTGAAAATAGACAAGCATTCACAACCATAAAAATACTCGTAATCAACCTAAGAGATTCAAAGTTTTGTAAATAAAGATCAAATAGAAAAGAGAAAAGATAGAGATAGAAAAGTGAAAAGAAAAGAATTTCTAATGTTTTACAAAATCACATTTTTACAAATGACTAAAGCTTCACTCAAAAACTACTTAATTACACCAAACACATAAATACATCTTGAGTACCCTTTTTGTCCGAGCTTTTAAAAAGACTAAATTCAAGATAGAAAAGAAAAGAAGTTTTACAAAAGAGAAGAGCTACTTTACACCGAAATGGCTTGAGCTGAATTAGGTGTTAAAATAAAGATAAGAATAAAATACTGCTCTAAGCTACTGCTAATAAGTACAAAGCAAATATAGAATACAGTGAAAATACAAAAATACACATAACATCATTAAGATTAAAGAAGCTTTATAACAGATTTTAGAATAAACGAGAAAATTCAAAATTCAAAAGTTCAAAACGCAGAATTAGCTTGCCAAACAAAGTAACAAATACAAAACAAAAACAAAAACCTAGCTACTAAACAACATATATATAGACGCTGGCATCTTATTTTCATTGGTCCTTTTAATATATATAGGACTCGTTTTGCCTCTTTTGAGATGCCTTAATTTTCTCTGCGTCATATTTACAGCATTTTTCTTTTTATGGGCGTTTAGCTGTATGCATATTAATACTGTGAACAACAAATACAAAATACAAAAGTACAAAATGAAGTAGAATACGTAAATGCCAAATTAGTAAAAATCGAATAATAGTAACTCTGATTAATCATGATTAAGGAAAGAAAAACAAAAACAAAACTGGCTAACAATAGATTGGTGACTTCTCACAATCCGTGCGCACAAAATACTAAGCTTGACTAATAGTATAACAAAACCGTATATAAGTGACTACGCGCTATCCGTACTAGCAAAAATACTAGCAAAATGACTATAGCAAGCTAATTCCAAATGAATACCACAAAATTCGTCTTCAAAACAAAATAATGAGGCGTTTTAAGATTACACGTATATATTAAGCCTCTGAAGATAACTTCTTCTTCTTCACAACAACAACAACAAATTAACGAATAAATTGCTTGCTTTTAAATGACTTCAAGATAATTCAGATTAATAAATTAGCAAAATAACAAAACAACTGCTTTAGTAAATAAAAATTCCACAAAAGTAAGCTTTCAAATAATTCAGATTAATGATTAGCAAAATTAGACCAAAAGTAGTACGAAAAGTAGAGAAAAAATTGAAAAACAAAATACAAGCAATACACGCTACCAGACGACAGCACTAGTCATATGTTTATACGACTAGGAGCATTGTGGGTAGCTACGTACTAGGTGAAGGAAAACTTGCACTTAGCACGCAAAAAAGTAACGATATACAACCCGATGACCGTAAAGAATACTCTTTTATACGTACATCTGGTATATACGTATTTCTAATATCAAGATTTAATTGTGGAGAAAGGAGATGACAAAGCTCGTGGCTGAGAAGTAATAATCACATTGGACTTTTCCAAACCAAGTCCATTTTCCTTATACGTATTTTGCTTCAGCTTATCATAAGTGCTTTTTTCCACATCTTCAGCACTTGAATTGCCCTTTTCTTCATCAAATAATATATCCAAACCATAATCATTCGTTGGGGCAATAGTCAATACAGTTCCCATAAAAGCTGAAGTATCACTCATTGAGCCACTATTCGCAAGAGCTTTCTTGGATTTCACTTTGCTTCTGCCATTCTCTAACTGTTCAAAAGAATCTTCACTTGAAGGCAGTACGTATACTTCCATAGTTAAATGTCTTCCAGGGAAATCAGGATCAAGGACACGTATCCACTTTGTCTCCAAATCTTGCTCTTCTTTGAGACTTCCATTTCGTTCAGACTTTCCATCTGTAGGCTGATGGCTTACTTCAGAATCCAAAGGTTCATCATCAATGGAAGAGCCAATATCGATTCCAATAAAATCCATGCAAGGGTCATAGTGTTCCAAGTCTTTCACAGCACGAGATATGCCATCATTGAGATCATTGTGTCCTGAAGAAGTCGCTTCATAACTCTTGTCCAACTGATCAGAACATAAGGGCGAATTTGAAATAGTCGAAACCTGGGACCTTGAACACGAAAAATTATGATCTTGGCATTTTCTGCCCAGACTATCTGCCTGCTTTGAAATACCGTAGGACGTATTAAAATTATTAGAAGAAACCCCGTTCAAACAAACGGATTTAAGTTTGGGGAGGTATGACCTGTTTTGGGGGGTCAACAACGCACATTTTCCAAAATTTCGACAACAAGAAACAAAATTCGAGGAATAAGAACGTGAAATTCTGTTCCAGCGCATCGCGCTTGGCCTAAAACTACTGTTCATTTGACTCTGAGGGCCCAATTTTGCAAATCGACCAGAAATATTTTGAGATTTGGGCCAAATGACACTATGGCCATGGTGAAAACTGTTTTGGCCTGTAGAAAATCTTGGCGAAATAAATCTAGGAAACGGCTATCGGTTATAGTAGCAGTCCATAGGCTACTGCTCATTGCGCTATTCGTTTGGTTCTGCCACCCCGTAAAAAATTTTTCGCCCGAAAAATCTGGACGTACATCAAAGGTTCGAAAACGACCATTTTTCGAAAGATTTTTCGACCTAGAAAAAGAAGTCTGAGGGTTAGGACGAAATGAATGCCTGTTTCTGGTGTAGTTTCCTAGGCCACAACTAGGAATAACATTGAATTCGTTTCTGTACGTAGAACTTGAATTTCGACCAGAAAAAGTTCGAAATTGGGGATCTGCAAGTGGGGCGAAATTGCTACTATAGGGACTTCCGTAATTTATGCTTCTCAAATGGCCTGAATTCGTGTTTGGAAAACAGAAAAACCACACGAAAAACATCTGATGGGTGGGGGAACGTATATACTGAGCAAACTTGGGGGAGAGAAACCATTTCTGGAACTACGTACGTATGTCGGCGAAATAGATACTTTGGACGAAAAATTCGTAGTTCTCGGTGAAAACGCAAAATCACCATAGCGTGAACTTCTCGAAATATTGCGCGGATGGGCATGAAAAGAAACTGGGGATCGAAAATTATACATACGTATGGGACACGTAGCCATTAAATGGCCAACTTTGTGACAGAAAAAACACGAACTAAACTGTCCTGTAGACAAATTATTGCTCCAAATATGGCTATAACTACGCATATTGCAACTACAATCGGCTAATAAATGGAAAAATAAAAACTAATTCCAAAAATATCACGGAAAAATGACAACTTCGGGGGGGCATGCCAAAAAAAACCGAAAAATGTATCGGTATATACGTATAATTGGCTGGAAAAAACTCTTCACAATGGATTCATTCACATACGTATTTCTGCGTATAATATGCTTAAAAACTAACTTACAATCTCATTTTAGCTTTTGACTGGAAAAAATTCATAAAGAAAACATCAAAAATTCGTCAAAAAACTCACTTTTAGCCTCAACAGCCCTATACGTATATAAGAAAAAAGTACAAAATCGTCGGCAAAATTGCTTTAAAAGGCAAAATAAACGTTCCTGATTAAATCAAAAGTGGGGGGGGTTGGGAATATTTTTATGGAGGACATTTGCGTTGATAATTGACAAATTTTCAACAAAATATGTCCAAAAATTGGTAATTTGGGGGGTGGGGGGTACAAAGTCAAGTCAGAATTACGTTTTTGACACGAAAATCAGTCGAAAATCCTCGTAGAACGACGTTTTGCGCCTAGGACGGTCGTTATTTGAAGCAATTCGGCCTAAAAATCGTTCAAAAATTGATTTTTGGTCGATTGGGGGGCTTTTCGAAATTTTACCCTAAAATTTCCGAAACTTCAAAATTTTGGCGATTATGGGTCCCCAAAAATTATACAACGCTTGGGGAGTTCCCAGAAAAATTATTCAGCCAAAAATTTGCCAAAATTCGACGAAAATTGACCTTTGGGAGGGTTTGGGGGGGGTCAAAATTTTGCCCAAAATTGCCGAAAATTGCAATTTCCTAGCAATTACGGGTCCCCAAAAATTATACAACCCTTGGGGAGTACCCACAAAATTTATTTAGGCACGAATTAGCAAAATTTGACAAAATTTACCCTTGGGGGGAGTACAAAAATTTACCAAAATTTGGCGATTTTTGCAAAATTTTTGGAAATAATGCTCCAAAATCAGCTTCTCCTTAGTGTCAATGTTTCTCAGTATCGAGAAAGTTCGGCACAAAGGTTGTGGGAAAACCCACGAAAAATTTTCCTAACTACAAAAATTTTCAAAATTTTCCCGTCTTGGGGGTGGGGGGGGGGGGTGGGGGGTTTGGGATCCTACCTTAAATCTACTTAAAATTTACTGCAAAATAGGTTATTGGGCTGCCCCAATAACGCAATATCAGTTTCTAAGCCGTCCCCCAACTCAAAACTTCTGGGGGGGGGGTGGGGGTAAGACAAGTCCCCCAACGGACAAACCCGACTTTCAAAATTTGACATTTTTCAGAGTTGCACCCTACACAATAGGAGAATTTCAACGTCTTCAAACTTAAATAGAAAGCGTTTTAAAAGATTCTCCTAATTTTTGCGATTCTAAAACTACAATCCTTTTACAATAAATCGCAAAATTAAGTTCAAAGATCGTTTTTGAAAATTCACGAAATTTGAAACTTTTTCAATTTAGCAAACCGGACAGTGATCCTGTCACGGTCGCCAAATGTTAACTACCGGTTTACTGTCCGGTAACTAAACCGGCACTTAGATGGCGAAGCGAAAGCAGGTTCTTACGTCACGAGAAACTAGGGTGCAACCTACTCGAAAAGTAAATAATCCCTATCTAAGATATCCTAATAAAAGAAATAAAGACCCATGATTTACTAGTACTTACGTGAGATTTAATGGATAAATGGCATGAAATACGGCGATAACAATAAAGGGCAGAATAGGCCGACTCGACTAATTGACAGACAAACATATACTGACTAATTAGACAATTAAGCTAACTTATATATAAGCTAGATGGTTGCTGTTTAAGTAAAATACGTTGATTATTCACGAAACACAAGTAGAGTAATTTAGGGCGGATTACAGTTAGTAAAGTTGGTTTTCAGCAAGGGGGTTGAGAGCCGCGCTACCCAGTCACTCTGTCAGGGGAGTTCCGGCTCATCGGTAGCACCGGGTTCCAAAAGACTCAATCAAGTTCTGAGAATTTATCAAAGCTGTTGACGTCGAGGGGTTGAGGGGCATCAAGTCGTCGAATACTGGGCCAAATAAATCCTTCACGAAAATCAATTAAGTTCCTCTGGCTCATAGGTAAGCCAGAGTCACAAATACCAACTTCGCCCCGGGATTGACTTCAGTACCAACTAAACTACGAAAAATAAGGCACTGAAATCGCAATTGAAGCACCAGCTCTGAAACATACAAAGAGCAGTGCATACACAGACAGGTAAAGAATTGTGGAAGAGGATGTGCAGGGGTGAGAAAAGTGTCAATATTATGAGAGTAACTACCGAAATGATAGTTGGGGGAGGGGACGAAAAGCCAAGGGTAAAAGGCAGGGGACTGGACAGGTTTTGGGGAAAAGGACAAAGGAAGGAAGTTTGGGATTTCAAAACCACTTTGAAATATGCCAAAAAGGGTGTGAAGGGTGGGCCGTGCTCCATATCGAGCGACGAGGTACTACTTACCTGCAGTCTCGCCTGTACGTATGCAATACTCAAAAATAAACACACTAACCGGGCAGTAAAGGAAGGGGTAGAAAAAACATACTGTTAATTAACACATATACCAGTCAAACGAAATACGTAGACCTAGGAATCAAAAAAAACATACGTATGTAGGACCCTAAAGGGGGAAATTTTGGTATTTATTTGAATACATACGTATAACTAATAAGGAATCGTATAAGTGTTGGCAAAAAGGAACTAAGAATAACCCGAATTTATTTTATAGAAAGTCGTTAAAGAGTACGCAAGAAAAATAAAAATCATATAATTATACAAAAAGTATAGTTATGTTAAGAAAATAAACCCAATTTAAAATAAAAAGAGAAAAACTCCAAACAACTTAGAGAACAGCATAAAAGTAAAAATTAGGGTCCTACAGTTTTTGACCCTAGTAACATTCATACAAAAACTACGCATAATCATACATTTATACCACAAACAAAGACATATGCAAGCATTCAGTCGACACAACTACGTTCGTATTTATCTTGGTGCACCAAATTAATTAATGAGAGTAGTGTAGTAGTGTTGTTTCAGTAGCCCATTTTAGTTTCAGTTTCAGTTTCAGTTTCAGTTTCAGTCGGCAACCTAAACTACTTTCAGTTTCAGTTTCAGTTTCAGTCGGATACCAAAAATAATTTCAGTTTCAGTTTCAGTTTCAGTCGTCATCCCAAAATAATTTCAGTTTCAGTTTCAGTTTCAGTCGTCATCCCAAAATAATTTCAGTTTCAGTTTCAGTTTCAGTCGGTGACGCAAAATAGTTTCAGTTTCAGTTTCAGTCGGCAAGGCAAAATAGTTTCAGTTTCAGTCCGAGTATTAAAATAGTTTCAGTAAAGGAAGTCATAGCAAAAAATTAAAATTTCAGTTTCCAAATGTATTTGGTAGGTATTTAAAATTGTTGAAGCGCAGTCTTATTTTTATATCCAAGCTTCTATATCAGTTATAAATAAAACTTCATCTCATATGTATTTTACTTGCAATTACTTGGTTATACAATCATTTTCTTAGTAAAGACAAATAAAATATAAGATCCGCTGTGAAATAATTGCTTCCTTTGCTGCATTGACTTTCTTTTTAATTAAATATCTAAAACAGCTTTGGTGATTTGCTTCAAAGCATACATCCCTCCAAAATGTATATAATGGTTTCGAGGAAAATAATGGTTTATTGCTGTAACTGAATGCTTTGCCTCTAAAGCCGTAGATTGTATGCTTTAAATACTATATACCTAAAGCAATTGTACTGTAACACAACTTCTTAGTTTTATCTGATAAGCTGACAGTAAATTATCTAAAAGTAATATATACTGCTATCTAATATATAATATGATGGCTAAAATTGGACGAATACATTCCATCCTTCGCAAGAAAAACTATTATGGGAAAATTTGCAATAGCCTTTTCAAGGAACTTAAGCATACGCAGAGACTGAAATGACGTTTCTTACGCAGAGACTGAAACTAGTTTCAGTCTCAGCATGAACTGAAACCTGTTTCAGTTCCAGCGAGCAAGAAGAGCTTCAGGTTTTACGCTGGGACTGAAATGGTTTCAGATTATACTAGTTTCAGTTTCAGTTTCAGTTTCAGTCCTAGAATTAGGATAGTTTCAGTTTCAGTTCCAGTTTCAGTTCAGTTTCGAATATAGTTTCAGTTTCAGTTTCAGTTTCAGTCGGACAACTTAAATCTTTTCAGTTTCAGTTTCAGTTTCAGTCCACTTTCCCAAATACTTTCAGTTTCAGTTTCAGTTTCAGTGACTGAAACTGAAACATGTAGAGACTGAAACCTAGTTTCAGTTTCAGTTTCAGTGACTGAAACATCACTATAGTGTAGGCATACGTTAATAACATACACAGATGGGAGAGGAGGGACTAGAAATTGAAGGGAAGGGTTGGTGAGTATACCATGACGGGCAAGGTAAAGGGTCTAACACTCCAAACCCATTTTGAGTTAGCACGTAGCGTAACCTTAATAAAAAAAGAATATGGTGGAGTAGGGTCCTGACCTGCCGGGCCCCGGAGTTATCCGACATAACTCTTAAAACTTACAAAGATACAACGTCACGGGGTTTTCGTTCAGTAATTGCAGGACATGGGATTCGTAGATAATGGGGATAACGTATTAATAGGCTTGGGCAAGGGTGTCGTTTCAAAAGTAGCAACTGCAAGATCCCAAGTGTTGCTGGTACTGGTATGCCATGTGCTCAGGCCACTAGGTGGACTGCAGGTGTCCGAGATTTTCGGGGTTTGCATAAGGTTACCGGAAATGACACTGTTCATTTACAGTAATACTAAATTTATCGACCAGTGCCCGTAACTCGTCTGGGGTAATGAGGGATATCTGCCACGTAGGGGTTGAAAGGGAATGGGACTACGGACCAGTCATAGTTCTCCATAAGGTCGTAACCGATAATAAAATTTTGGTGCAGACCCTGGGCAACGTGGAAGAGAAAAGAAAACTTGTGCCCGTTGCACAAAAAAGGTATTTCACATTTCCCCAATATGTCAAGAGACGTATCCTCCGCAGCTGCGGAGAATTTGGAAACCGCAGAGATATAAAGGGCAAGGGAAAGGGTACCGATGCATTTACATATGCCTTTGGATACGCATATGAAAAATGCCTTTGGATATGTAGCAGTCATTCGCACCAGATTCCAAAAGGGCTAAAGCCTTCACACCAAAGATACTTACTAACAGGTGGGGACTTTTTGGAGGGACAGACGAGTTCGCTGGGACACAAAAAAGGGGTAGTGTCAGTCAGGATTGGTTGAACGAGGTCACTGACGGGACCTATCTGTCCATGGTCAGACGTATCTTGGGCCTCAGCGTCCTCGGCTTCCAAAGATTGATTTGGGTCATTCAGACTGATGAGTGGAGTGGGGTTGGGCTGGGTCTCAGGCTCCTCAACCTCTAAAACCTGAGCTAAGGCATTTCGGATGGGGGGGTAGTAGGAATAGCCGCTGGGGTTGGCAGCTGAGACTCATTGATAACAGCAGGGGGTGTTGCTTTTTGTTTGATGGGCCAGTTCTCCCAGAAGAGGAGTGGGTTTGCGCTGGGTCTCAGGGACCTCAATCCTTAAAACCTGAGCTGAGGCATTTCGGGTAGGGAAGGTAGTAGGAGTAGCCACTGGGTTTAGCGGCTGAGGCTCATTGGTAGTAGCAGGGATTAAACTTTCGAAGAAAGAAAGGAACTACTAACCGAACAAATTACAGTGCTGCAAATTTCGTATAGATTGCAGCCTTAGTAAACACAAGGATTTGTTTCAAACAGTTCGTAATAAAGACAACTTTACACTGAAACTACCTAATTAGCATAATGCGCAAGCAAAAAATTGTACATAACTAGGCATATGCTGAAAAGTTCCAAGGCCTGCTTTTCAAGGGGTGATATACAAACAAATACACACAAAAGATATATGCTACGATTCCATATTAGGTATTCCGGTTCTTACCGGAATAAAAACCGAATTGCTCAAAGAACCAAACCGTGATCTAACCTTCTTTGTACCTTTTTTGTGGAAACATAAGTTTTTGACGATTTTAAGCGGGTTTTAATTCTCAGGGAGTTTGGCACTCTTATGGGCGTGTTTGGCTAAAACGCCAATGTTGCAAACTTAAGCGATGAGATGTGATAGCACCCAAACAGCCTCATATAGACAATACAAAGCAGGCAGCAGTAAACCGTTTTTACAGTGGACGCTGGAATGAAGCTCATTTCAGGGCCCGACTTGTTTAACCATGAACTAAACTAAACTAGAATATGGAAGGCTTTAGTTTTATTTCAATTAGCAGTAATTTTTATCTCTGCTATTGCTGTTATCGAAACTGGGTCAAAACGAACTGTGCAGAAGTAGGCTAAATGACATGCGGACTAAATTGTGGACGAATTAATATGTGCACAGCGTAGCCGAACAACCCATATTCGCGGGCTGTAAACACTATGCATCTATATCAATATCTGCATATCTATATCAGTCAATTTCTAGATTTTAGATTATAGTTCTAGATTAAATAATAGATATATAATCTATCTACACCTTTGGATATTCCAACTTCAATGTAGTCAAACTTTCCCTTCGAGAAAGTCTAAGCTTACATACTTTGCATTTCATGCATTTATACAGACAGCATATATTTTAAGAATAATTTCATAGCGGTTGTCCTTAACTGCAACCTTGTCGACCATATCCTTATATTTATGTTCGTTTCTTGTCATAGTCCAACGAAACTCAAGGTACATCGCTAACCACAAACTGACTGGGCAAATAACTATATCTCGCAGATTGTCCACTCAAAATTTTTTAATTACTACAATACTGACTGTTCTATAAAATGCGACAAACGCTAAAGCGAAGCGTGAATGCTCGGAAATATGGGTTGTTGGGTGACGCTGTGCCTATGCTAATTCGCCCACAATCTAGTACTCCTGTCTTTTAGAACCTAGCCCCATATTAAGCATTTTCAAAACTAGCCCTCTCTTGATTTCGCAACGTCACCAGCCACCCATATTGCTATTTCTTGTCCTTCTGATATTTTAAAGGGTCCCTACAGTGTACCTGTTGATAGAAGCTTGAGAAATGCGGTAGGCATAGCCAAAATGTGATGACATAACATTAGGTATACAGGCAGAGTTGGAAGTGGACTCCGGGTACCCGTGGGTACCCGCGGGCCGGGCTGGACACGGACACATTTTACTACCCGGAAATGCCCGGGCGGGCAAATCTGGTCAAGTGTTTGTTCTCACCCGGGTAGATCTTGTCACAAAATTTTATGGAAATTTGAGTCTGTGGTGTATTTTCTTGAAGGATATGGCTCTGGAATGCCAGCTCTTTACAAGTTTAGCAACAGCAGACACAATTTCAGCACAGCTTTGTAGACTATAAAGGAATTTATACAGCAGGGACCATAATAGACATCGCAAGCGGGTTACGCGCGCGTCTTTATATTTTGTCTGTACGGGTCTGGGCACAATATTGTCGCCCGCGGGTCTGGAACGGACACAGAAAATCAGACTGCGGGCCGGGTCTGGGTGGACAAATTAATTTCTAGAGCGGGCCGGGCTGGGTCTGGTTAAACTTTAAATGTCCACTTCCAACCTGTATCCAACTGTATACCAGCAATGCTTCTCCGGAGCATGAAAAAGTTTTATTGGTGGTGTTGGCGAGGTTGAAAAACGAAGAAAGGACGAGTCTTAAAAATGCTTAATATGGGGCTAGGTTAAAAAAGAGAAGAGGACTCGTGAGCAAATTAGAAGGGGTACAGTGTGGATTATTTTGATCAATTTTCAGTGTTTCTGACTTGAAATTATTAAAATGTAATCCTAAATTCATGAACGTTCAAACTAAATTTGTAATCTTGTGTACGGTCCAAGGACGAACTAGCTAATAGTCACTTTAATTCAAAATTGAGCACGCAACATCAGCCTGGGGGGAGTCTTATCTAGTGCGGTCGTTTTCTTTTGTACTTTTACGCTCTGTTGATTTTAATTGTTGTGGCGCCCGTCTGACCCTTGTCTATTGTGTTGGAATTTCCCTTGTCAGGTTTGTATTGTCTTTTTTCCTTTGACTTAAATTTATGTTCTGGTGCCTGTAATTTAGGAAATGGTCACTATTGTTTTGATCGCGATTTTAAAATTTTGAGATAAACTTGGAATCGTGAGATTTTGGAATAAACTTATTAGTTTTTGCTTCCTTTCCCGTAGTCGTTTAGTGGTAATTTGACGGGTTGGATCTGACATGCACACACTCAGCGGTACTTTTGCAATCTTCTCAATTTCTGAAGGTCTGTTTGTCGGGAATCACGCTCCGCAGAGGGAGTCTCTTCCTACAGACTTACTCCTGTGACCTAAATTGTTTGTCTAGAGATTATTTTCAACGTACCTTATCTCTACAACAGCTTCGCTGAGTAACCCTTATTCACAGGTTATCAAGCTTCGCCACGTCGGTAAAGTCTAAATGAACTTTCATGGTTCGATTAGCTGTAAATTCAAGTGCAACATTAGCTTTGTTTGATGCTTTTAATTTCATAATTTTCAGATAATGCTTTGAGCACTAATTTTAACAACACACTGAAGCTATAAAGCTTATGTATCTTGTAGATTGTAATATTTTTGGTTAAGTATTGAATCAATCAAAAAAGAATAAAAACTAAATCACTCACACACCTTATACATTTGTAGATTTAGACACACAATTGACCACTGACTAAATAGTGGGTTACTATGTATGTTATGCCGAATATTCATAATTGCCTATTATATATAATTTTAATAATATATATTTAATGCACAATAATCCGCAACTAAAAGAAAGTGTTAACACGTTTTTAACAGTGCTGACAAAAGAACGGGATGAACATATAATCGGAATCATAAACTTTAACGCATCCTACTTGAGAAAATTAAATTGCTTTATTTGTAGAGTGTAGAACGGTTTATATTATGTGTAGAGTGTTCAAGACATTATAATTTCTTAACCGCTAAGTTTAAATTTTGGATTCTTGACATTGGTAACTATAGAACACCTCGTTTTTAACATCTTAAGAATCTAATATCTAATACTTTATTAGATCATTGTGTCTATTGTACATAGTTCTGGCTTACTTTTACTCTTTCCACAAATACAACAATTTAATTTTCCAAGCAGGATGCGTTAAAGTTTATGATTAAATTTAGTCTTTTCATCTTATATGTATAGTGACGTGTAGTGTAGTTATGACATAGTGATGTGTAGTGACAACTGTCATGGCTCAATTGAACCAAATCCGTACAAATGATATTATTGATTGGTATTATATTATGGTATTATATGGTGTTATGTATATTATAATTATATATTATGATTATTGATGTTTATTATTATTAACTTCTTATGAAGTTAACCAGATACGCCTCTCATTTCAATGCAACATGTAGATTAATTTGAGATAAGACTTCATTAGCTGAATTTCTTATCACTAGTTCACTTCCGCCCAGGAAAAGCTGTTGTTAAATTAAGCCACCTCTATTCGTTACTTGGCATAATCTGATGACAAATTTTCTCACCTTTCCTTCCATTCTGAGCTTAGACTATTGGTCAGAAAATCTGTGGTCTTGTTAAAAGGATATAGATCAAGATCAGGGATTAACGGGTTTTTAGGTCACGTGATTTGTTGCTAGGTAGTATTTGTTACTTTATGAAATGCCGACTGTGTTTCGGGGTTTGGGTGTGACTACTTTTAATGGTGGTGTCTAATAACCAGGAACAAAGGTATAAAACCAGGTCCAGGAATAGCAGCAGAAACAGTGGTCTAGTCAGGAATGGAAATGACTATGCGACCCCCATTTTATTAGATATATTATAACCTAGATTCAAAGTCTGCTACCGTAGTCTATACTTACTTTGTATTCCTCTGCTAAAATATCCAAAATATTCAATTTCTATTCCCTTCGAATAAATTAAATTCCTAGTCAGTTAACTGACAACATTCTTGCTTGAACTGTATAGTTGCTCCTGCTTTAATTATCTTCAGTCTAAAGTTTTCACACTTCACCGACTAAGTGATTAAAGCACCTGCACAAGTGCTCTACATTAATGAAAGGGACAATTGCTAACTTAGAGTGACAGTCAGTAGAGATTAGTAAATTATTTGAACCATAAGTGCAATCAGTAGGGGAAATACTTCAAAGGGGGCTAGAGTTCTAGCTGTTGCTTGGTTAGCTACAAAACTATAGTGGCAGCAAGCTTCATATTATTTGTCTGATTTATGTTAAATTTAGCCCCCAATGCCAATCCAATCCAACCTATTCCGGCCCTGCCAAACTGTTCTTACTAGCACTAGTAAGGTTTTTATATTGACTTAAAATATATTTTAAGTCATTATTATTAGCATTATTTTTCCACTTTATTCTTAAGTGTTAAACTCAGTTATGCTAGATCATTGTTTAATTCTAATTATTGTTGGTTCTAGGCTGTCGCTGTTCTGACCAGTTCTTAATATTAAATAAAAGCATCATTACAATTGCTGTATCCGCCGTTCCGAAAGAAATGCCCGGCCACTAATATTTCCCTCTAAACTTTTGGCTTCAACGTTCCTCACTTCACAAATTATTAACAAACCAACCTACGTGGCTTATCCACTTATCTTCTAAAATTAATTGAAGGTTCTTAAGTTTACTAGGCCCTGATGTATCACTGGGCTTGAGGCTGACAAGATTTTTCTGCTATCAATAAAGCATGCATTGTTTGTTACATAACTTCTTATTGGCCTGGAAACACTTACATTATAGTAATTCTGTGAATGTGTAAACTAACATTTTTTACTTTAAAAATAAATAATTAGATAGTTTGCCATTTCAGCATCATCGAGAGGCTCCTAAATAAAATCACAAGTGATGTATTATGTAATGAAGTGCGGTCAAACAAGTTTTTTCAATATGAAATCTACACAGCGACCTTTTCAGGCGCCAACACTTTAATTCTGGAACCTAATTCTAAGATTGGACGGGGGGAAGGCAACTTGTAGCAAAATTAACTAGGTTGGGCGGTTGCCGATGCGGCCATTGGCCGGCCAAGCTATTGGCAGTTAGCTGTTCGTTGGCCGTTGGCCATTGGCCCTTCGTTGACCGTTGCCTACTGGCCGTTGGCGTGCCAATTGGCCATTGGCTGTTTGTTGTTCGTTTGCCGTTTGTCCGTCGTTGGCCTAGCTTAGACATATTGATTTTCACATCTACACTTGCAAAGAACTGGGTTTCTTGTGCGCTCTTTTTACGGTTTACGTTATGTTAAAAGTTTGCAACTAAAAAATAATATGCGGAAGGGTAAACGGCTCACTGGAAAAGTAATAAGATTTCGAAGGCCGACTTGACCCATTTCTTTATATTTTCACTCCAACGTAATGCCCACGTCAGCATACGAATATTATTATTCTGTAATAGCGACGAATATTATTATTCTGTAATACTGACAAAAGTGTTGAAAGCTCCAGGCTTATTTTAGCAATGTTTCGGGGTTTGCAGGAAAATTCCCATCTGGGCTTGAAAATTGCATATTGGCCGCACGTTGGCCGGTCAATGGCCGTTGTTCGCTGTTGGTCGGCCAATGGCCGTTGGCCGTCAACGACGAAAATCCGGCCAAGTTAATTGGCTTGGCCGACGAAAATCCGGCCAACGCCCAACACTAAAATAAACACTAATAGTAATGGAATTTGCGGATATTTGAAAAATATCAATGACACTTTCAACATTTGGGGAATTCTAAATTTTCCAAAGGAAAAATTCTGAAACTTTGTTCATTCAGGCAAATGCAGAGTTTATGTAAAGGTTTGTGTAAGACCCAATATTTTGCCATTTGCTTAATCTTGTTCGTTGCAACCTTGAAGCTGTGTATAACCAGTTTTATCCTCCCCACCGATCTAAATCTTGACTAGTCGCAGACGATTAAACATTGTGGTTGATTACTAATTGAGCTAAAATGGGATTAATCGTTTGTTTTAACACCCTCAGCTTAAGGGCTCCAATAAATTCTTGATTACCAGGGAAGAACAGAGACAACGAAAATTTAAATGGTTTAGATTTTGAAAATATACCTCCATGGATTTCGGCAACTGATTTTGGTGAGTTTTACGAATCAATTTTCCAGCCTGAAACGTTCCTATTACAACTTTTGTTCACTGAGTTATTCTAATTAGAAAGTAGGCAGATTTCAGAGTTGTGCCTTTAGCTTTACAATTCCTAAAATTGCTTTAAGACAAGGTCTTACAGTAAATCGGAGAAACTACGATTAAGAATTAAAAACCTAAATAGGTTTTTATGTAATTCAAAGACAAGGCTTGTAATAACAGTTAGATCGGGTGTATGCAGCTAGCTTTAGTATTCGACCACTGGTATGAACCAACAATGGTTATAACTTGTAAGTAGACAAAATTCTATCTTAGGGTAGGGTCGTTTCACAAAAAACTTAAACTACTTAACTTAAAGACTTAACTTAACTACTTAAACTTCTTAAAAAATTCGTTTCATAAATAAACGGCTTAAAATACTTAAAATACTTAAACGGCTTAGCGGCTTAAACGACTTAACTTAAACGACTTAATTTAAGTATTTTAAGTAGTTTGAGTCTTTTATTTATGAAACGAATTTTTAAGAAGTTTAAGTTAAGTCGTTGAGTCGTTTAAGTAGAAGTTGGTTTCACAAAAACCACTTCGTTTAAGTTAAGCCGTTTAAGTATACTTTTTGTGAATCGACCCTAAGTTTAAGTAAAACCTATTATATATATATATATATATAAGTGTAGACTAATGGAGAGCTTTATCTGACACTTAAGGTACCATATCTGGAGAATATCCGGTTGCCTTCACCACGTTGAACTGCAAAATGTTGGGTACCATGGTTATGTAAATGCTAACTATATCTTTGTAATCCTACAGTCAAAGAGTTACTGTTGGCTTATTGACCAGATGCCTCTCCTACTCAATTTTATTGGAAGCTCTACTTTTATTACCAAAGAACTCCCTAAGTTTGGTTTATTGACTATACAAATGAGCTTGCTATTTGCTATAAGGAACCGTGTCAAAATTGTGCTGAAAATCTATCGTTTAAATGATTTTATTACACGATTTTGTTTGTGTTGAAGTCGTGTAAGCAGCTTGTTTTGTAAAGAGTTTTTATAAAGCTTTTTATGGTACAGTCTTTCAGTCTGAACTTCAGTAAAAGGGATAGAGAAAGTTTATGCATTAGCAACAATCTTTCGTACATTCATAAATGCTATATTGGGAAGTGCTTTGCAGCTGCTGGCCGGAATATAAAAAGTAGTAGCAAAAAGTGTACCACAAAAAATAAACGTGTTATCATCGTGTAAACGTTGTAAAATAGTGGTAAAAATCGTGTAAATTTCAACGTTTACGCGATTTTATTTTTGACACAATTCCTAACTTATGCGAATACGTTCAAATTTTTTACAGCCACCTCACCCCAGTCGGTGCTCCGGTTAGGGTACGTTCAAATTAACTTACAGAATTAGAAGACTAAGCAAAATCAATTGCGTTTTAAGTAAGAATAAATTATTTTCATGCGTCTTTTTCAAATTTTTACTCTTACATATTGAAATCTTTGTTGTACGATGAAGTTTGATTTCAAGATGTGTTTCTTGAAATATTCAGCTGTCTTGGTCATCCTGATTATTGCGTTCCCAATGTTTAACCATGTTGAAATAAAATAACCTAAGCGTGACATTGACATGATTACTTCAGTGCTGTAAAAATATAGCTTCCGGAAGTGGGCGAGATCCTGGATTCGTAAAATACGTCATCTCCCAAAAGAACCTTGCTCAAGCAAGGCGTCTCACTCACCGTCTCAGTGTTGATTTGGCTGAGAGGCTATAAACACATTACACTTTTTCTATTACATGAATCTTGAAATTGTTGCCGATGGTGAGACAAGGTGGTGAAAAGGAAAAACAGATTTTTCTAACGAATATGGTTAAATGGAAACACCGTTTAGAGGAAAAGACATCGGTTTTGGCAAGATTTGTTAATAGGAATTACGCGAAGCGAGCCGAATCGAGCGGTCTCTCATGAAAGGAGAAGATTAGAGTTTAAAAATGTTGCACCCTTTCGTTTAATTTTTCGCTAAGACCAAATGTCAGGGTAAACTACACTTAGAATCGTGCTCAGCAATAACACGTTTTACCAATAAAAGCCTTCATTTTTGGCAAAAACGGCTATAATTTGCAGGGAGGAATCTGGGTCATTTTGTCTGACCTATGGCTATGACCTGCTCGACCCAAACGCAAATTTAACCAAGACCCAAAGCGAACCATAAAATTTCAAAATCCCGTGACCCAGACCCAATTGACCTAAGAATTTTTGTGCCGCAGAACCAAGGGAACCAATAAAATAACGCGACCTCAACTGACTCAACAATTGTGCCCGGGTGGCTCAATCGGTAGAGCGTTGGCCTAGACAGCCAAAGGTTGTGGGTTCGATCCCCACCTCGGGCCCGAATTTTCGGGTCGGAGGTGCTGTAGTGACAATCTTAGTTTCGTTTTTTCTTTCATTTGTCTTGCCCATTACGGTTTGAAACGGTCGAGGTTTGCTCCCATCAGACTGTGTGGGCTGGCGCGAAAGCGTCTTCTAAAATGTCACTACAGTTTGGGAACGAATTCCAACTTAAGCTTGGTTCGATTGTGCCCGGTGGCTCAATCGGTAGAGCGTTGGCCTAGACAGCCAAAGGTTGTGGGTTCGATCCCCACCTCGGGCCCGAATTTTTCGGGTGGAGGTGCTGTAGTGACAATCTTAGTTTCGTTTGTTTTTTCATTTACCTTATCCTTCTGTGCAGTTTTTTCGAAACGCCGTAACATTCCTAATTTCTGAAGTTGGGTAAGAGAACTATATATAATTTTGAATACAATTATTAAGGTCACAATGAGTGTACAGTAATTACAGTGACAGTCTACTCATATTATGTTACTAAGGGCCTTTTCGCGCGCGAGTTAAACGAGTTAATTTTAACCCCTGTTAGGTATTAGGTTAGGTTTATCCCAGCCAATCAACATCAACAATGCAACTAAATTTTCATCTAATTATTTCAATTCCACATAAGTCCAAGCAACCAAATAGCAACCATTTACGTATTATCATTGGTTGGAGGGGAAGAGGTGTGCCTATTGACAGGCTGCTAATCCTCTTCCCTGGTATACTGCATTAACGAATACCTTCCAAGGCGCCTTTTAAATACTTTAATATTTTCTGCTAAAATAACTGTATCAGGCAAACTATTTCATATTGGAACAACTCTAATGCTAAAGAAATTTTTAGCAAATAATTTCGCTGAACCTTAAGCTTAAATAAATGACCCAGTAATGTTAAATTAAAAATAATTGTCAAAATATGATTTAATGCTTACACAGAGTAATCTTCAATTCAAAAATTAAAAATTACAGAACTGAAGCTTTGTGAACAGAATTATTTTTGTAACTTTCCTATTTTAGCCAGACAGTCTTTAGAGATGGCACGAGCACTTATGATTGCCATTGTAATAATTTCTTGCATTTATATTATTGCTGCAAAACCTTCTTATGGCAATGAATGGAGTTTTAACAGCGAGTTTGCTGGAAAACGACTAGACCACAACGGAAAAGTTCCTATACCGCGAGGCTATTTCGGAAAAAGATTTGGTGCCCTGCCTCTGAATGAAAATCCATTGAACTGGTGAAAAATATTCATATGAACAATCATAAACAAATGGCGTTTTACTTTTTCTGTAGATCAATTAAAGTGATGCGTGTGTTTTAAAAATAATATGTTTGATGAGTTTCACAATGTGGATCAGAGATAGAACTAATACTGTAATCTGTCATTAGAAATGTTTCATATTTTATTACATATAAAGGATTCATTCAAGATTTAACACTTTACGTACAGACACCCTATGTATGAATTGTCACACAAGTTTTCAGTGTTTTTAGTTATCACCTACTTTCCTCATATCCACACTTTTTCGAAATCTATTCACAAGGTAAATAAAAAAGCCAGTGCAAAGAGAGGAGGCAAAGTGCACAATAGTGAACAAAGTACTTAAAACATTGTTAGCGAAATTTCAGAATAGCAGTTATTCTGCCTGCTTACAAGTCTGTCTTTTTCTTAACTCTTTACGCGAAAGTCACTATATTCACATTGGTATTTCACGGCTTCGTCTATTATCGTCCTGTTTACCGCCCCCCCCATTTCGGCAGCACCCCAGGCATTAAGAATATTTAGGTAATTAGTCAATAATATAATTTATAACATAATTAAATTTGTCTTAGTAGCCTTCAGTTTACGCAGTATCTACTACGAGTTTATCTAAAATATAGAATTAAATTCTGACAAAGAAATAACAACTGAAAGACCAAACTTCTTTTAAACTGCGATGGGAAAAGCTTTGTATGGTTAAAGATGTTAAATTTAACCGCGTAGTAAAAAGAAAAACTAAAACCTCCGTGTTTTTTACATGAAGAAAATGAGGTTCCACCGGTTCTAGCAGCGGATTCATGAAAGGATACACATACAAATATCAATCATAAAGAAATCATGAACAAGTTGACCCCAAACGGGGCAGTATTTCTTAGCGGACCTACAGTCCCGCTCAAAATTACACACTCCTGCATGCGCGTGCAAGCAAGCGCGAATGACTTTTTATACGTTTGCAACAAAGTAGCTATGTCTGCTACTTGGGAAAGCCCAGTTTTTGTTCCACCTGGAGGTGGAACAAGTAGTAATAGAGACATCAATTGGGACCTATTTGGGTGACGTTTTTGCTCCCGATTTGGGGAGCTATTGGGTGACCATTTTGCTCCCATTTTTTGGGTGACCATTTGGCTCTCACTTTTGGGTGACTAATTTGCTCCCAATGGTGATGCATGTGATGAGTGAAAATTTTGAGTGATGATTTGACTCAACTTTTGGGTGGTGATTTGACTCAACTTTTGGGTGACACTTTTGCTCTCACTTTTGGGTGACAGTTTTGCTCCCATTTTTGGGTGACCATTTTGCTCTCACTTTTGGGTGACCATTTTGCTCTCACTTTTGGGTGACATTTTTGCTCTCACTTTTGGGTGACTGTTTTGCTCTCACTTTTGGGTGACATTTTTGCTCCCACTTTTGGGTGACCATTTTGCTCCCAATTTTGGGTGACCATTTTGCTCTCACTTTTGGGTGACCATTTTGCTCCCATTTTTGGGTGACCATTTTGCTCTCACTCTTGGGTGACCATTTTGCTCTCACTTTTGGGTGACTGTTTTGCTCTCACTTTTGGGTGACCATTTTGCTCTCACTTTTGGGTGACCATTTTGCTCTCACTTTTGGGTGACATTTTTGCTGTCACTTTTGGGTGACTGTTTTGCTCTCACTTTTGGGTGAGATTTTTGCTCCCACTTTTGGGTGACCATTTTGCTCCCAATTTTGGGTGACCATTTTGCTCTCACTTTTGGGTGACCATTTTGCTCCCATTTTTGGGTGACCATTTTGCTCTCACTTTTGGGTGACCATTTTGCTCCCAATTTTGGGTGACCATTTTGCTCTCACTTTTGGGTGACTGTTTTGCTCTCACTTTTGGGTGACTGTTTTGCTCTCACTTTTGGGTGACACTTTTGCTCATCTCTTTTGGGTGGTGATTTGACTCAACTTTCGGATGGTGATTTGACTCAACTTTTGGGTGAAGATTTGACTCTCAACTTTTGAGTGGTGATTTGACTCAACTTTTGGGTGACCATTTGACTCTCAACTTTTGAGTGGTGATTTGACTCAACTTTTGGGTGACATTTTTGATCCCAATTTTGGGTGACTGTTTTGCTCCCACTTCAAATGTTAATGAAAGTATATGTGATGGGTAGAATTTTTGGATATTGATTTGACTGTCATTTTTGGGTGACCATTTTGCTCCCAATTTTGGGTGACCATTTTGCTCTCACTTTTGGGTGACCACTTTGCTCCCATTTTTGGGTGACCATTTTGCTCTCACTTTTGGGTGACCATTTTGCTCCCAATTTTGGGTGACCATTTTGCTCTCACTTTTGGGTGACTGTTTTGCTCTCACTTTTGGGTGACTGTTTTGCTCTCACTTTTGGGTGACATTTTTGCTCCCACTTTTGGGTGACCATTTTGCTCCCATTTTTGGGTGACTGTTTTGCTCTCACTTTTGGGTGACCATTTTGCTCTCACTTTTGGGTGACTGTTTTGCTCCC